>JABCJY010000183.1:0-10640 GCA_013184415.1 Fusarium concolor
CTAGCTTGATTACTAAGGGCTGTTGTTCCTGAGGCTCGTTGAGACCATGCCCGGCCTGCGACAGGAATTGATGGATGAATAATCCATTAGCCGACCAGCCTCGTAAAACGGACCGTGTCAGATGTAACATGGATGGATATAGGCCCAATTGTCTCTGTATCTAGGTATGGGGGCCCCCTAACTTTTGTACTTTGATACAGAGAGTAGATTCCGACAGACCCTGCATTCAGTAGATTTATTTGTAACCCTGGCCCTTGTAGGTTCGTACGCAGAGGAGTTGGTTGGCGATGACTATCCATTGTTTGCAATAAAGTGCAACGTAATTTCAAAATCCTCTGGGGGGTTGTCTTAGGCCCATGGCCCATGCATGTCTGTGTTCACTCGAGCGGTTGTGCGATTCCCGATCCGGGTTGACGTTTGCCACGTGCGATCGCAAGGGTATCCAGCACTTCTGGGCCAATTGATACCTTCTACCTGCGACGACGGCGTCGTATTCAGTATCCGGGGTTGACGGCCCTAGTGATCAGGACGGTGGGTTTTATTTGATTATGGACGAGTAGGACAGGGAATTTATGGTGGCGGTTTGACCAGCCGGGATCTGCGGCCCACTTCACGGCGATCTCGTGCTGCAGCCGTCCTTGCATGTATGGTGATACCTTCGTCCGTCCATCCACCATGCCTATGCTCACGCCCTTTCTCGGACTCCAGCCCTACTCCCGCGGCGTTCCGTTTAGCGTCGGCCCCAGAAGATCGACAACGTCTACTCCGCGAAGAGATCAGCCTCTGCGACTGTATCTTCCCCTGCAATTGCGGCCCCTCCCCCTTTCTCTCCGGCGCGTTCCACCATGGCTCATCCCACTTACTAATCTCCTGTATATATCGACGCAACCTTCAGATGCGCCCTGGTTTTACTCACATAGTGCGGTCACCACCACAAACACACAGCCATGACTCCTTCCAACCCAGACCCCGAGCCATATCACATCCTGCTCCCCCTCACTTTAACTACGCGTAGACATGATCTCTCTATCGGCCCAGTTGCCAAGCTCTTACCCTGGCCGGGTTTTAACGACCCGCTCACCCATTCAGCCCTCGAAGGTCCCAGCATCGGCTATCAGCGCCTCCAAAGCAGTCTCCCACTCACAAGAAGGATCGCCCATAATATCACCCGATACCGTTGTTCTGACTACGAGTTCCTCAGTCCAACCGTCGCCTAAACCCATGTACGGTAGGAATGAGGACCCGTACCCCTACAACTTTCAGCTACCGGAGTCTGTCCTATCTCGCAAGACGAGCAACGACTCACTAGATCGAAGCTTGGCTAGCTGCAACCCCAGCGCAATGCCCGAGGCCTCGCCTAAGAGTAGCAACTTGATTCGTCGCTTCTCGAATCGCGCACATCGGTTTGCCAGCAGCAGACAACAATCTTCGGCAGCCCCTGCCAGCCGGAACGGTAGTATCGGTCCCAGCATCTTGCGCTGTCGGAGTGACAGCAACGCCACTGCCCCGCCACGGACGCCAGAGTATAAAGCCGTGACTGACACTGACGAGGAGGCTGACCCGATTCCGGATGGCAATATATCTTTCTTTGGCCTTGGCGGAGCCACTCACTCATCAAGCAACAATGACGCTGCCGGTTCAATTAATGGAAGTGGCGGTGCCAAGGCCGGACCCGTGTTGCCGGCCGAGCTTCGGAATGGTTGTGAAGTCCTTAAGGTGTCCAGGAGAAGTCGCACGAGACGGGTTAATCTTATGTATGAGACCGAATCCAACAAGCTCTCGTGGGACCTTGCTCGCCCACATAAGTCCTTACACGTCGATGAGATCAAAGAGATCCGAACTGGTCCTGATATTCAACAATACTGCCTTGACTTTGGAATGTCCGAATCGTGTGCGGATACCTGGTTCGCCATCATCTATACCGTCCAAGGCAACCCGAGGGCCAAGCTTCTGCACATTGTCACCGATAATGAGGAAGTCTTGAACCGCTGGACTGGGTTCCTCGAGGCTACATTGACTTACCGGCAGGGATCAATGACCTCTCTCATGGCCTTCGACGATGGAACCATGGCCCAGTATTGGCAGACTGAGATGACCAGGGAGTTCGGTAACCAGCCCCGTGATCCTGAGCAGGAGGAACTGGACATAGCTGGAGTCAAGCGTGTTTGCCAGAACCTTCATATTTACACCTCCCAGTGGACCCTGCAGACCAACTTCCGCCTATCCGATGTCCGACGACGTAAGAAGCTCAACTTTACCGAGTTCAGGGGTTTCATCCGCCTGATGAAGCAGAGGCACGATGTTGAGCGAATCATTCGCAGCATTGCCGCTAAACCTGAGATTGGCATGACCTTTCCAGAGTTTCTAGCTTTCCTCCGCGATATCCAAGAGGAGGACGTTGATTCTAACCTTTCTATGTGGGAGAAGCAATTTGCCTACCTCAGCCGCCGATACCGGCCTGATGCAGTCGAGACCTCCGATGCGGCTGATGACATGCTGGTCATGTCCGAAGCCGCCTTTGTGAGGTACCTGACATCTGAGACAAACTCAGCGATTATACCGGAGCCTCAAAACTACACTCTTGACCGCCCCATGAACGAATATATCATCTCTAGTTCCCACAACACCTACCTCCTTGGTCGACAGGTAGCCGGTCAGTCCAGCGTCGAGGGCTACATCTCGGTTCTTATTCGAGGCTGCCGCTGTGTCGAGATTGACTGCTGGGATGGCAACTCTGGGCAGCCCGAGGTCAACCACGGTCGCACCCTTACGACCTCGATTAGTTTCCGTGAGGTCATAGCCACGATCAATAAGTACGCCTTTGTTAAGTCGAGGTTCCCTCTCTGGATCTCCCTCGAGGTTCATTGCAACCCTAATCAGCAAGCCATCATGGTCAACATTATGAAGGAGGCCTTCGGCTCTCGACTGGTCACCGAGACGTTGGAAGACTGCTATGACAAGCTGCCTTCGCCCTCTGAGCTCATGGAACACATCCTCATCAAGGTCAAGAAGCCGCAGATCAAGCAGGAGGCTCCTGCCGGCAATTTCCGCGGCCGCCGACGAGGCAACAGCCTCAACTCACTACTGACTCGTTCCATGACTGATGCCGCCATGTTGATGCCTTCGCAGTCGCTTCCTCAGAGCCTCATGCGTATCCCTAGCCCTTCTTGTCGTCGATCGGTGAGAAAGACTCGTGTCAACACAATTGCTGAAGGCGGGGTGCAAGATAGGGCGAGTAGAAGCGCCAGCGACAATGACAGCGGCGGGGAGCGAAACTCAGGAAAGACGTCTACTAAGATTGTTCAAGAGCTTGGTGGTCTTGGCGTCTACTGTTCCAGTGTCAATTATGCTGGCTTTGACACTGCCGAGGCGAAGCAATACTACCACATCTTCTCGTTCATGGAGTCGAGCTTTGCCAAGCACTTTCGCACCAAGGAACAGAAGATAGCAGTCAACATCCACAATCAGCGCTACATGATGCGAGTTTACCCTGATCGCACCCGAATCACCTCCAACAACTTTGATCCCCTCCTGTACTGGCGCTGCGGAATCCAGATGGTTGCGCTCAACTGGCAGACCTTCGACTTGGGTATGCAGATCAACCGCGCCATGTTTGACGGTGGCCAGGGCTTCTCGGGCTACGTGCTTAAACCTGCGGAGCTACGGGACATCGAAGCGCTCCCATACAACCCCGAACTTCCTGGGGGCAAGAAGGAGCGCAGTGTTGTTTCATTCACCATCGATGTCATCTCGGCACAACGGCTTATGCGACCGGCCAGCCTCCCTGCCAACAAGGCGATGAACCCGTACGTCGAGGTCGAGGTCTTCCACGCCAGTGATAAACGGGAGGAGAGGAATGAGTCAGCCTTGCCTCGAGATCTTGACCCGCCGCAAAAGTTTCGGACGAATATCGTACGAGAGAACGGCTTCAACCCAATGTTTGATGGTCACTTCAAGTTCAAAGTCACGAAGGAACAACCCGATCTGGTCTTTGTCCGATGGTCTGTCAAACTCTCTAACGATGGCGAGAACTACAATGACAGACTGGCAGTGGCCACCTACACTGCTAAGCTTAGCAACCTCAAGCAAGGCTACCGCACCTTACCTCTTCTCAACGATGCTGGTGACCAGTACCTTTTCTCAAAGCTCTTCTGCAAGATCAAGGTTGATCCGATTGAGAAGATGATCATCGACGCACCCTGCCGCGCCCTAGATGGTAGCAGGATCAAGGGCCTGAGCGTAAAGGCCTTTAGCTGAATCAGCACCCGCCCCAGAAGCACGATGAGAAAGTCCAGCACAGAGAAGATCAGCTTTGATAGCTATCCATGATCTATTTTTGCGGCTTCACCTGTATACTATATTTCTGCCCTGGACGTATTTTTTCTTTCCCAAAGTGGCCGTCTTTTGACTTGTTCGTTCTATCTTGTCTTGAGCAACAACACCTTGATACCACACTCGATTCGCTATTCATGCTAAGACGTGCGTGCTAGCACTTAACAAGTGCTCGAGCACCTACTTAAGCGCGCTCCCTCTACCAGCATATAGATACTGGCAAACCAGTGCCAAGACGGCTGGGCTAGCTCATGTATTCCTTCTCTCTAATTTCCTCCTCTTGGGATTTACGGGGACCATCAACACTATTTCCTATCCTGATTCTACTGCTCTGCCACAACCGATTTCTGCCAAGTCTTTAACAGAAATATGAAGATGTGTTCATTCGTGTCTCTTACAAGATCGACGGGCGGATGCCCCATGAAATCTTTTATGGCTACATCTGCTCCCGCTTCTACCAACGCACTCACCGTATAATCTCTGTTGTAGTCCGTCACCACTACACGATGAAGAGGTTCTTTTCCCATAAAACCTCTAATATTTAAGCAGTTTTCATCCTCCAGGTATTTACGTAGCCACAAACCGCAAGGCTCGGCTTTGTGAAACTTCCAGAGGATATTACCGCTGATGAAGTAGGCCTGTGTATCAGAACCCTAAAATTGGATACTAACATGGACGCGCTCGAAGCGACAGTGACGTTCGCCCGCAACAGGACGCCTTTAAGCCGAAGCAAGATAACGAGGAGACAGATATCATGGTTCCAGTTATCAATCCAATAGCTCTTGACTACTCATAAGACCGACCCTTGTCTGCTACTGATAGCTAGGGTTTGCCTCTGCCGTTGAAGCTAGGATACTGAACAATTGGAGAAATCGATGATCAAGTTGGCTTGCTGAAAACCGCACGAGCCTCGCAGGGCAGTCATAGGGCACGGGTTAAAATACAAAACCACTTTGTAAGGGTTTGAAGGAGACCACGACGGAAGTATACGGAGGAATCATGTAACCAACAAATGATGTCCTATCCTTTTCATTGTGGCGAGCCTTTATTAGGTATAGCGCTTCGACATTACCCCACGTACTTTAATTATACGTGAGTAACTATATCGGTGTGGCAAATAGCGAGAGAATAAAAGTAACGTAAAGTCTTTAATCCGTAGCTTGTGAGGCCGTGAGGACTTCCATTGCAAGATACGTTAGGTAGGAAGTCACCCCATAGTGACCCTCCTGGAGGCTTTCCACAATTGAAGGGATAGACTTCAGTTCCAGGACATGGTAAACTACAATTACTGCAGTAGCGAGAAAGCGGGGATCAAATCCACTTGTCAACATGTCGCTGTCAATGAATGTCTCATTACGACAGTATGATGGTGTCGCTAAAAATGGCTTAGTCCTTGATGAGCTTTCTGGGGATTAGCGTCCTCCCTTATGCCTGTAAGCTTGGCATTTACCGTACCTGGGTTCTCTATCTGTATGAAGGAGGGTAGGGCTCTATTAGGAAGAAGTTGCTCCAGGCCAATGTACCCTATCTATCTAGCCATCGCATGGTTTGAATGTATTTTCTGGTGAGTTTAGTATCTGCCTGATGCAACCAGTTAGCTTCTACTGTATCCATAAAGGTATTTAATGCGGAGTAAACAATCCCTGTAACAGCGCTGATGCGGTTCTGCGTCACTTCTTACGGAAGTATTCATCACGCCTTAATGCAAAGTCAAAAGCGCCATATCACTCGCTCGAGACGCTCGAGAAAAGCCTTGTCATTGGTACATTTTATCTCCACTGCCTCCAACATTACCCACCCCGTCGCAATCCACACTCTAATAGTTCTGTGAGGGATCTCACGCTTTGCTTCGGCTATTCCGCCTGAGCTTGACACTAGAAGCCAATTTATACAAAGTGCTCTTTATCATCTCTTGACTGACCAACTTGCTAACATCCCCGCAGCATTCTGAAGTGTAAAAGCACATCACAGATCTGACGCTTTAAGGCCTTATTGGGTCGGAACCAATGCGCCCTTTGAAACTGGGCCAGTTAATTCAACTTCTGTCTGATGTAGTTTACTGATGATACTCTGCATTAAGCTTCGCAAATGCGCATCCGAATTTGTGGGGAACACATATCCGCTGCTATCGGCCGGATCTGCTACGAAGCTTTTTAGATTACCATGGTTAGGTCCACATGTTGCGCGCAACATCTAAAGTTAATTATGCCACTCCCAGCATTGGGCTGAACACCAAGCCTTCATCTAGCATCAACTCTGCGTCAACACCGATAGGATGGTTTCATCTTGTGGAAGCACACGTCGTAACGATGACATTGTTCTTGAGGTAACATATTTGGGCCCTGACTTTACCACAAGCAAAGTTTACCTTCTTGACCGGAAATATATGCCACGATTTGAAAGAAGTTTCCCCGCCAATGGCATCTGCAGTCGATGATGCGAGAGCGATACAGAACTTGATGACGGCGGTAGAAGTGTGCAGGTTTAGGTTGATGTTGACGCAGTCGTGAATCATCCCCAGAAGTGCGAGAACGGCCAAAAAACCAAGCAATATTGCAAGTCGTGTGTGAATGAAAGGTATAAAACCCTTTGCAATGACACTTCTTGACATCTTGTTCACGACAGACAGTAACGTGTTCTTCGCCTGGCCATTTGCTAAATTTCTTCAATACTCTCAATCACCTTATATTACTCTTTCTATCTTCAAATAACATGGGTGACATCCGATTTTTTGTCCCGGACTCCGCATCCCAGGACTCCAATGTTCTTTCTATCGACCCATACGCCTTAGTCGAAGCCCTTCTTGGCCAGAAAGTTAACAAGCCAGCATCTGTTGGCTCCGAAAGCCTTCAGTCGGGCTACGATGACCTTGACATGAAAATTGAGGCTAGACTCTCCAGGGAGGAGAACATGCGCCCCGATTCGCCGCCTAAGGATGTCAGAGTCGGTGCTGTCAACCCGTACTCACTCGTGGAAGCCCTCCTCGGCCGAAATATTGACAAGTTTTCGATAAGCTCGGCAAAGATCATATCCAACGTCTTGCAGGCGGATTACGATGAACTCTTCGACATGAAGCATTGCTCAGTGCTATTCGCCGGGCTAAAGCTCAATGAGAAGGAGAGGAAGGCAGAGAAGTTGTCTGAGAAAGACATGAAAATCTTAAATGAGCGGGATCTCATGACTCCTGATCTATCAAGGGTTCAGCAGCTGGACGACCTTGAGAAGATCGGGCTGAAGGATCTGGGTAAGACGCGGGTTAAGGTGGCTCGCATGCAAAATGGCAAGCTGCACTTGATGCTCCACGCTCACTCCCTGGGGAAGACGGTTTCCAACCGTGAGGTGACAATGTCCATCAACGAGCTAGTCAGTCCATTCAGGATGCAAAAGGGTCACTGGACGCCACCTAATAGCTCGTGGCGCGATATGTACGACTATTTCTTCCAGAGCGTCAACAAGCGTCTCATTGACGATCTTACCATGTTTGAGATTGGCGAGAAAAGAGAGACCATGCGCTACTTTGATGATCCCACGCAGGGTTGTGCCAGTAACAGCTGGCTGATTGCTGCCTTGTTTTCGGTCTTCTGGTCCGACCCTATTATCATTAACCGCGCTACTCGAGTCCACTACGACAAGGATGAGAAGAAACGCCTCGCCATCAAGTTTCACGATAAGGGCGGCGACAATAATGGCAAAACTGAGACTGTGGAGGTCAATTACGAAATCCCCATCAACAACTCGAACAATGGGCCCCTGTACTGCCGCTCCAGCGACGGAGCTGACATTTGGCCATCGTTGTATGAGAAGGCATTCGCCAAATGGATCACTGGTAGCTCATCGGAGCAGCCCGACATCACTCAGACACATTGCGGCGACCCTGTGAAGGCCATGGCACAGATCAACGGTCGGGATCCCCACTACTACAGGACCGAGAACCATTCTGCCAACGACATGTTGGGACTTGTCCGCTCTAACTGTGTCAATTTCAAGACCATTAACCCCATGACTGCCTGGACCTACGCCACTGGCAACATGTACAGAGGCAGCAATGTCGTTGCCAACCATGCCTACTCTATTCTCGGCTACACTATCCTTGGTGACAAGCAATACCTTGTTCTCCGCAACCCATGGGGTGTTACCGAGCCGATCGGATTGAACAGCTACCCAGGGCTTCTTGAGCGCCTCGACCCCAACTTGTGGCACCCAGCTTCCCTGCTTGACCACGGAGGCCTGTTCGCTATGGAGACGGAGGCATTTAAACATTGCTTCGCCTATGTTGGTGTTGCGAAATAAGTCGCTGAAGTGTAAGTGCCGTACATTTCGGATTGAATGGCTTCACTACCTTTCCCCATAGTTACTCGCTATCCCCGTGGTATAACGGTGTCTCTCCTTCAGCGATACTCATTACTATAGGTAGCCGGTGCAGGGTGGGAGAGGGAGACACGAGATAACGGCAGGCAAAGAGAATGAGAACCGGAATTTGCAGTCGAGAACAATGAACGTGTCATTATCAAAGCGAGGGGGGCTGTACCTGGGCGGATACGAAGGAAGGGAAAAGGGAAGGGAAGAAAAAAAGTGGGAGCGGTGGCCAAGGCAAGGGAAAGAGTATTGCCCTACCCGATGGACAGTTGGTGGGTGCTGAGGGGTCAACAGTCTTGAATCATTCTTAGACGCTACTCCAGCAAAATCAAGATGCTTCAGATAGGTTAGGTAAAAGGTTGATCAATATGACAGCATTTTGTTTCGGAACATACGAGTCTTGAAGATGTGCTATTGCCAAGACCATCTTTTTTGAGCAGAGAGAGCTCACAAGCCATGGATTGATTGCTGTATGGATCATCCAAACCTCGACGGCCGAACACTGCAGCAGGCATGGCTTACCAGTTATTCCGGGCCATCACTGGGATTTGCAGATTGAGACTGAGGTCTGCCAGTGAACTGACGGCAGCCTGTATATCCCCAAGCTAGATTTAGGCCCGAAATTAAGCTACCTGATGCTGAAGTGTCTCGAAAAGGGGGGCCTAGAGATGTACGTGAGGGAGGAGCACGTCAACCCCCGAGACCCAACAATATTGGGGAAACGCAGACGACCAAATGTGACGGTCAAGGTTCCCAATGTAGTAAACCATAACCTAATTGGTTTATGTTGGCAGTTGTAACGGGGCGTAGTACTGAGTGTAGGGTGGCGAATCACGTCTGATGATGTCAAGAAGTCAGCTACCTACCTAGCTGCCTAACTTTACTCCGCCCTACCTGACCTAATTCTTAAGGTATTAAACATATTCTAATATATTTATGTTGAACAGATCGCGTGCGCCTTGATGTCCTTAATTGTATGTGTATTGTCGAACTCTTTCCCCTCCCTTCCTCAGAGAGGGGTCTGCTTATTATCCCTTTAACTGGTGTAAGGCAACACCTCCGTACTGAGCCCCACATGGCCCCCGCGCAACCAGGGGTACGTAGTAGTGACTTCAAGCGTCAGCGAAACCGACCCCGCTGAAATCGTCATACAACCCATTCAATGAACTGTCATGGATATCGAACAACTCTCTAGCCAAGAAGCCAACGTGTATGATGACAATAGCTTCATTAGAGTCGATCATAGCCGCCGTGAGCAGCCGATTGATAATACATGCCGACCAGTCAATAACCCAGTTCCTGACCGTGGCTACAACTTCGAGCCCGTTCATCTTCCAGATCGGTCCTTTCGGATAGAGGCTTTACCCCAGAGCCACTACTGCTCTTCCAGCAGTTTTCCCCCTGTTTGGCTAGTAGAAAGCTGGGTTTGCTATACGAATAGCTGGGCTAGTGATCGGCTTGAGATGCTTACAAATAGCTGCAGTGATGGACAACAGCCACAGTCGTGGCTTCTCGATTAGAAGCCAACCTCTGTTGCAGAAATCTTCGTATGGATTGCGATCTTGATCTATATGCGAATACACAAGGAACCCCGAATAGAAGACTACTGGAGAACGTCACAGCTAGGGAAGCAACAGCCAAGTCATCCAATTGTAAAGTGGATATCTCTTCGCCGATTTCAGCTATTATCACGAGTTCTACGTCTCTTTGACCACACAACAATATTCGTAGCTACTGGGGATAGCTTCTATAGCCGGACATTCAGCCGGGTGGATGACTGGTCTAATCACATACAACATATATCCACTACTTTCTTCAAACCAGTCACAGCTATTGCTATAGATGAGTGTATGGTCCGCTTCCTAGGAAGATCCTTGGAGACGACAACCGTCCCATCTAAACCCATTCCCACAGGCTTTAAAGTCTGGGCTGTAGCTCAACGCGGTTATTTC
>JABCJY010000184.1:0-161442 GCA_013184415.1 Fusarium concolor
TTATCTGCAGTAATTTAAATATTATAATAGCCTCTATAACAGGCTAATGGCCTAGTAATTAGAAGTTAATAAGCTTCAGCTGCCTCAATTGCTGCCTGAACGGGCTTGCTCTAAGCTCATGAGGTCAGCTCCAGGCAGTAGTAGAGAGATCAATCGAAGCACGTGAAAGATCACGTGATCATCAACCAGATCCACTTTTCTTCAACGAGTGATGCAGTGAAATCAGTACTACGTTGTGAAGTAATTGTTGTAAACTGGAGAAAATAAGGTTATAGAGATTTAAAGATCTTCCTCTTTAGATGCCATAATAGCTTGTGGGCCCTAAAGAATTAAAAAACAACTAAATTCTTACCTAAACTTATATATGACTTAGGTATTCCTTTACAGCTGAGCCGACAAGCGTCTAAAGAGATCCAGAGACGCCCATTGTTGGATGTCATTTTTCACAGTTACCACCGTAGGTTAAAGAGAAATCGATAAGAGTAATTTGTGACGGATATAGAAAAGAATTCATGCCGAGTTACCATTTATGGTTGCTATTTAGTTAGTTACATAGTTAATTGGCGTTGGCTTACACTGATCGGAGACGGACTTTTGCTCAACCCCCTTCTCCGTTGAACTTCACTCAAAGGTCATGTCAGCACAAATGCCAAATTACCAATTAGGGAACATGGCTGGTTTCAGAAAAGGGAATACCATTCGAGCTGAGCTGCTATGTAACGGCATCGCCTCAGCCCCGGAAAAAAGTGGCAGTGAGTCTGCTCCATCGTGAAAGGGAAACTTGGCACAATAAACACCGGTGATACGGAATACGATGAGCAGCATTTCCTCAATTACGAAAACTGTGTGATTGGCTAGCTATCTGTCGTGCACTTTCTAGGGTCGAAACGGATGCCTGAATGGGCTTAATGAGGCGTTCTCCAGGGCTGAGCTAAGGAGCCGATGTGACCGTCGGAGTGTCGTCTCGACTTCAAAACTCCGGTTAGATAGATAGGCGATAAGCCTCCACGATGAAGCAATTGTTTATGGTTGCTATGTATGCACTGGCGTATTTAAGTGCCAAGGCGCCCATCATCATGAAGCCACTTCTGACGGACACAAGCACTCTAGCACTACGCTTTTATCTATTTATTTATTATCTTTGACACAGAAAACTGTTCGGACAATGGGAAACCGCAAGATCGCAATCATTGGTGCAGGACCAGCTGGTATAAGCCCCTGTCCCACGGCTCAATAACATCAACTAACAGACACCAGGTTGCTGTCTAGCAAGACTTCTTCACCTCGCAGGGGCAGAAGTAACCGTGTTTGAAGGTGAAGCTCACGCCAACTTTCGGTCCCAAGGTGGAACTCTTGATCTTCACACAGCAACTGGCCTTACAGCTCTCAAAGAAGCCCAGGTGTTTGACGAATTCCTCAAGCATGCCCGCTACGATGGACAGTACATGGCTATCGTGGACAAGGATTTCGAATACCACCTCGTTCGCAATGCAGGCGGCAGCTACAACAAGATCGAAGAACGCCCTGAGATTGACCGCTCCAGTCTCCGTGAGATTTTATCACAGTCGCTCCCTGAGGGCATGATCAAATGGGGACATCATCTCAAAAAGGTTCAGGCTCGAACACTTATCTTTGAACACACCACAGTTGATGGCTTCGATCTCATCGTTGGTGCTGACGGTGCCTGGAGCAAAGTCCGGAGAGAAATCGACCCAAACCTTGCCCCAGAATTTGCAGGCATCGCCCTGCATGAACTCGAAATCACAGACGCTGAAAACAGAGCTCCCGAGCTGTACAACCTTGTCAATCGCGGCAGTATCTTTGCCAGTACAGAGGGCAAACGTACAACGATTCAGCAAATGGGTGACGGTAGTCTGAACATGTATTGCAGTTACGTTACCGACAACAAAGACTGGGCGAAACCAGAGAATTGTGGGTTTGACCCATACAGCCTCAAGGAGACGACTCAAGCATTGCTCAACACAAAGTTTAAGGACTGGGATCCACGATTGAAGCAAGCGATCGAATTAGCGGACGGACGATGCAGCCCACGATCACTTTACATGCTTCCCGTCGGCAGCAAATGGGAGCACAAGCAAGGCCTGACCCTCATTGGCGACGCAGCGCATCTCATGACACCCTATGCTGGCGAGGGCGTGAACCGGGCCCTCGACGACGCCATGAAACTTGCAAAGGTTATCAACGGCGCTGCTGATAAAGACGACGAAGCGCTGGACAAGGCGATCAAGAGCTTCGAGAAGGACATGTTTGCTCGAATGAAACCGATTCAGGAACTAACTTGGGGTCTGCTGCAAGATTGGATGCATACGCCTGGAGCTCCCAAGAGTGTCATGGCCAAGTCTATGAGCAGACATGTGAAGCACAGGCTGCCTTTGGTGCTTCAGCCGTTGGGTGTGGCGGCTGTGCACAGCTATTATTTTCTGAAGAATAAGAACATAGTGAGCTGAGGGGCAGATTGGTATCGAATTTTTATGAAAGAGTGAAATTTTAGAATGATAGTTGGAGTGATAGGACATGGATGTTTATTGGAGCTATCGGTAGTTGGTATTGGCAGATGTTAGACAGTTACTTGATAATAGACAACTATCTCTCCAGGCGGCGTAAGCTTTTGGGGCTGATATCTGTTAAAGAATACTTACCTAATGTTATATACGAGTTTAGGTAAGGGTTATGCAGTTCTTATGATTCTACGGCCCCACAAGCTCTATGGCGTCTAAAGAGATGCGCGTCGATTAGTACCGCGTTAACATGAATGTACCCCATGTGACCGGCCCGTGGTGCTGATCATGGTACCTGGTAGGAACCCCAAATCCACGACTCCCTTCTTCAGTCCCTCATGGCCACACACCGCAGCCTCATGGAATTGTGTTAACACTACTCAAACAAGATATACGGCAACCCGAAAGCGACAGAATGGATAGCTCCCAAGCGCCGCTGATTGCGGGCCACAGCGACGAGGAGGAGCTTGAATATGATGTTGCCCAAGGGTCTCCCGCCGAAGCCGGCAAGACGGAGAATGGGATGCCCAGTTTATTCGTCCTGGCCTTGACTTTCGCTGCTGGCATCAGCGGTTTGCTTTTTGGATGTGAGTCTCCTATTCAGTTTGTTTTGGCCTGAATGCCATGCTGACTGGCAATTCCAGACGATACAGGCGTTGTATCAGCGACCCTCGTTTCAATAGGCACGTCACTTTCGAACCGCGAATTGACCTCGATGGATAAATCAATTATTACTTCCTCCACGTCGCTCTTCGCACTTATAATATCGCCCTTCTCATCCGTTCTCGCCGACCGACTTGGACGTAAGCACGTTATTCTCTACGCCGATATCCTCTTTATTGCCGGCGCCCTTCTGCAAGCATGGTCTTCTACCGTCCCTATCATGGTCGCCGGGCGGTGTATAATCGGCGCGGGAGTTGGCGCTGCCAGTTTCGTCGTGCCATTGTACATTGCCGAGGTGGCCCCAGCTGCGCATCGCGGACGGCTGGTGACGCTGAATATCATGTTTATTACCTTGGGCCAGGTAATTGCATATATCGTTGGCTGGGCTTTTTCGACGCACGGTTCCGCGGCGACAGGATGGAGATGGATGGTCGGTCTTGGTGCTCTGCCTGCTATGATCCAGGGAGGCATGATTGCTTTTATGCCCGAGACACCCCGATGGCTTGTCAAGGTCGGCAGGACTGGTGCAGCCAAGGAGGTTATTCGACGGGTCAATGGTGATGCATTGCAGCATAATGCAGACGCAATCATCAAAGAGATCGAGCTTGAGATGCGAGAGGAGCAGGAGGCACAGCGAATGCGTGATCATCAGGCATCTAACCGGTGGAAATGGTTAGGTGGATGGGAGACTTTGATAAGCGAAGGAAGAAACCGCAGGGCATTGGCTATTGCCTGTCTCCTCCAGGGCTTGCAGCAGCTCTGTGGTTTTGTAAGTCACCATGCGTATTGCGAATACTACGGATAGCTAACCATATTGCAGAATTCACTTATGTACTTCTCTGCGACCATCTTTACAGTCATTGGGTTCCAGAGCCCAACACTTACCTCGATGGTAGTCGCTGTTACAAACTTCCTTGGCACAGTTGCTGCGTTGGGGCTGGTCGATCGCATCGGTCGCAGGAGGGTCCTTCTGTATTCGATCCCATTCATGATCGCTGGTCTACTCTTGTCCGCGTATGGCTTCTCGTTCCTTTCGCTGGCCGCAGGAGTCAATACCGCTCCCGACGAACCGCCCGCCACCTCAGGACACGAGCTGGCCGCCCTCACCATCCTCGTGAGTATCATGGTGTACGTTGCAGCCTATGCGCTAGGTCTAGGAAATGTGCCATGGATGCAGAGCGAGCTGTTCCCGTTGGCGGTTCGATCGCTCGGTAGCGGAGTCGCAACGGCGACAAGCTGGGCAGCGAATTTCGTCATAGGATTGACCTTCTTGCCATTGATGGACCTGCTAAGCCCATCCTGGACATTCGTCTTGTATGCATTTATCTGCGGTGTTGGATACTTTTTGGTCTGGCGCATTTATCCTGAGACGGCGGGGCTGAGTCTTGAAGAAGCAACCGCCTTGCTCGACGACGGTTGGGGAGTACGATGATATATCCCGGAATAGAACATATATACCATGTCATCTAGAAGTTTCTGTTATCTTATTTTAGCATTGGCATTACACAAGAGTTTCCTTGTGTCAAGGCCGTGAGATTGAGAGCCTTCTGTGCGGAACATCATGATAAAAACAATGCGGCTTATACGCGGTAAACTGCGGCTCGTTGATGCAAAGAAAATGATAGAAAAAAAGTGTCAGAGCAATTCCTTCTCGCGTCTCGCTTACGCCGAGAGTTACATCACCTTGCATTGTCCAAGCTTTTCCAGAAGCTCAAGGGTGGAACCACTTCGGGATACCACTCGGCCGGCTCCCTCCATTGGCTGCGTTTTTGATGATTTGCGCGACGAAGCGAAGTGCATATGTAGAGAACAAGCGATTTGAAAGCTGCTGATTAAAGCATGCGCAGGATCACGACATGGATGGTCAATGTTCATTTGCAGCTCAACAATAAATACATAGAACAATTTTCGCAAAAGGCATGATCCAAAGCGCAAATGGTCCCATCAATTCAGGGGCATCTTAATAGACGAGCTGGTCCATGCTGCGAAGAATCTGAATGCAACCATCTAAACACAACGGATCTATTATCTATATGGGAACAGCGGGGCTACAGGGGAGGATTGGAACCTTGGAAGCCCAACAATGGAGATTCGGTTTGGTCAATAAGATTAGAATGAACTCGGCCCCGTTGGCTTGAAACAGGCCGAGATGTTGCTTACTGAGGTGGCCCGTAGTGAAAGAGTCATAACGCGGTTGTTGAATAAGCAGCTTGCAGCTCTAGCAAAAAGCCATCGGATATACCAACCACATTTTCTTCGGATATATGTTGTTCTTGCATGGTCATGGTGCAAACTAAATGCTCGGACCCTATTCCGGCGCCGATGCCGAGGTGGATGCCGAAGGATGTGGGTCTCTCCCGAGTGAAAGAGGATACCAACAGAGATTTTCCTCCCGTTGCCAGGGATTTTTCGCTCGCAAGTGACTAATGCGTCTCGTTCTCGTTCCTGGCTTTGCCTGGTTCTGGTTTCATTTCTCAGGCGAGAGAGTGGGCCTTGCCATTACTTATAGATGACATCTCCCCCTTGATAAAGATATATTTTCGCCTCTGCTCTCTAATATCATCTACTTTAGAAACAGACTGCATTTTCAGCGTATCTTTACTAGTGACATTCGAGTCAATTATCCCTCTCCCTCGAGTTCTCAACGTCTTACTTGCAGACTAGACTTGACCCTTTTCGTATAATATTCCCCTTAGCGTTGCGATCATCCATTCTCGCCGTTTCCCGACAGCCTATAGCGTCATAGCTGCAGCAGCTCCAAACAAGAGGTCGACGCTATACATATATCAACGCCCGCACACCTTTTTGACTTGTTAAATCCAGTTCTTCTTGCAATTGAATTACGTGGTTAAACCTAGATAAGTTTCTACAGCTACGATGGCGGGAAATATCGTGGACCAGGAGTTGCTGGACGCTGAACGCGATGCCGCTTCTCCTCAGCGATACCAACGGCGCGACAGTGCTGAAATCGAGCGAGTCATCTCTGCTTCAACCGTCTCATCCTCATCCTCAGACAATTCAGCTCGTCGTCGAAGCCGTTCAATTGGCCAATACAACAACATCAGCCGCATCTCAACCCAGAACGATCTCGAGCGCCATCCAACCGAACTCAGTCGCATCCAAACAGCCCGCAGTCAACACAATGCCACCGTCGGAGGCTCTCTTCGCTCCCGCACAGCTTCGCGCGCATCGCGAAAGCCTCTGCCCAACTTTGGTGCTGGAAAGCCGTATCCGCCTCCACTGCCGGAACAGGAGCAGTATGTTGTTGAGTTCGACGGACCCAATGATCCTCTGCACTCGCAGAATTGGCCATTGAGGAAGAAGCTCATCACTGCTGCTGTGTTGGGTTTTACCACCATGACGTCTGCCTTCACATCCTCCATTTTCTCTGCTGCTACTATGGTTGTTTCTCGCGAGTATCATGTTGGCAATGAGGTTGGTCTGCTGGGAACCACCTTTTACGTGCTTGGCTTTGCATTTGGTCCTTCGCTTTGGGCTCCTCTGTCTGAGCTGAAGGGTCGTCGTCTTCCGATCCTCATCTCAATCTTCGGTTTCTCTGTCTTCTCAATTGGCTGTGCGACAGGCAAAGATATCCAGACAATTCTGCTGTGCCGATTCTTCAGTGGCTTCTTTGGTGCTTGCCCTCTAGCTGTCGTCGCGGCTGTCTTTTCCGACATGTTCGACAACCGAACTCGAGGAACTGCCATTACTCTATTCTCCATGTCCGTCTTCACTGGTCCTCTTCTCGCCCCCTTCATTGGTGGTTTCATTGTTGAGTCTCACCTCGGATGGCGCTGGACTGAGTATCTCGCCTCTATCATGGGTTTCACTGCTCTCATCCTTGATGTCATCTTTTTGGAGGAGACATATCCCCCAGTCATTCTCATCGCCAAGGCGGCTGATCTGCGACGTCGCACTAAGAACTGGGGTATCCATGCCAAGCAGGAGGAAATCGAGGTTGACTTCAAGGAGCTTGTGCAGAAGAACTTTTCTCGACCTCTGCGTCTGCTCTTCACTGAGCCCATCATTCTTCTTCTCTCCATCTACATGAGTTTCATTTATGGACTTCTCTACCTTTTCCTTACTGCCTATCCCCTCGTCTTTGTCGGCGTTCACGGCTTCAGCTCTGGTCAATCAGGTCTTTGCTTCTTTGGCATGATTATCGGTCAGCTCATCGCCGGTGCCACAGTCATCGCTCAGCAACCTTGGTATATCCGCAAACTGGTCGCCAACAATGGCATTCCTGTTCCTGAATGGCGTCTTCCCAACGTTATGGCTGGTGGTGTCTCCTTTGCCATTGGTATCTTCTGGTTTGGCTGGTGAGTAACTCGCATATCCAACCCCAATTAACACATCACTAACATTTGGCAGGACTGGATACACAAAGAACATTCACTGGATCGTTCCCGCTCTGAGCGGCCTCTTCACCGGCTTTGGTCTCATGTCCATCTTCCTCCAGTCTCTCAACTATCTCGTCGATGCCTATCTCATGTTTGCCGCTTCCGCCATCGCTGGTAACACATTCCTTCGATCTCTCTGCGGTGCTGGTTTCCCTCTGTTTGCTCGTCAAATGTTTGACGGCATGGGAATTCAATATGCTGCCACTCTTCTCGGCTGCGTCGCTGCTGTGCTTGCACCCATTCCCTTCATCTTCTACCGCTATGGTGCCAAGATTCGCCAGAGAAGCAAGTATGCCCCTACCGCTCCACCAGCTCCTGCTTCCGGTTCTTCTACCGAAGAGGATGAGAAGGAGGACGAGAACAACACCGCTTTGGCGGCTGTCAGATCTCGTCGCGACAGTGTTGCCGGCGCTGGCAACAAGGAGAGCGCTTAAGTGTCACCTCTTCTAATAGATATCTTTGCGTATTTAATACCTAGCAACAACCTCGGACGGAGTTTTCGGGTCATCCGCTTGAAAGCAAGGCGTTTTATGGCTTGGGCTTGTTGGATGACCATGATGTAGCGGGTTTGCGAAAATTGTCGTTTTGGATAGATACCACGTAAGGAAATTGGCCAGATTATATGCACCAGACCATGATACGAGATGGAAACGCAAGCATCTCGTTCATGTAATACCCTATCTAATTAATACAAACATCGAGTCACGAAGTTTTGCGTGTAAAAGGTGGTGTTACATGTCCCGAGGTCTATCTACAAGAACAAGGGTCGGCAGCTCGCTTATAACCTAGGCTCATGATAACCATTTAACGGACAAAGGGATCGGCGAGGGAAAAGGAATCAGGTTACAGAGTGAATGGGCTGATAACTGGGTTCGGCCCTATTAATACTTGGGCGAGATCTCTCTTGGAAGATCAATTGGCCTTGCCTGATCTGATAAATACCAGCATAAACTCCTCGGAAGTGGACCCTTGCGGCGTTTGCGGCGTTATCAAATTTCCATCAGCATCACAACCGCCGCTGAATCACTCAACCGCATTCATTTAGAAAAACGACAAACTCACCCACACAATATTTCCCTAAAATCTGCCTCATATCGTCTCGATACCTGCTTAATACTACCCCAAAATCTTCTCAAAGTCTTCCTTCTGGAATACCTTAGTCTTTATCTCTTTTTTCTCTGGGTTATTGGGTTGCTAGTATGGCCAACTCGGCAGATCGGGTTTTCCATACCTATGAACTGGCACAACAAATCGTGTTTGAGTTGGAACTCAAGGATTTCTTCAGAGCATTGGCCACAACGAGAGTTCTATGGGAAGGCCAAATACCGGATTGTGTATGGGAAGAACATTTTATGCGCCTCGGATACCCCGACTACGCCATTCGAAGAACCTCACAGTCCTTGAGGGCCTGCTACATGTGCATAACTCAAGCAATCGACGCCATCAACCGCGAAGTGAGTCCTTCATCTACCCTCTTGAAGATGAAGGATAAATGCGGAGGGAAGTTCATCTATTCACGGTGCCATGAAGACATGACAGCGCCACTCGTATTTCAATCTTCTTGGTTTGGATTCGACGTCACCGACGTGTTCATCCTGGATCTTGAAGAGCTACGTCTCTTACATACCAAAACCAAAACATCTCCTGATTATCTCACATTCAAGGGCTCGACTGTCATTGGCTTTGAATACAAGCATCAACACGACGACAGAGATAATGCCGAAGACGGTGGTGAAGACAGTGATGCAGATGAAGAGAGTGACGAAAATGAAGATCGAGAGTTTAGCTATGAAAAGCTCCAATACGGAGGCACGAAATACGTTGTTCTTCGCAAGCTGGAGGACTGGTCTTTGATGGCCAAGTTTGACCCGAAGCATTCCGGCATCAACGAAAGCGCTTGCTGGTGGAAGAATTTCCGTTTATACGATGAATTTCTCATCGTTTCCTATCACTTTGGTCAAGAAAAGACACTCTTTGAAATCTGGAACAGTAAAGGCTCAAAGCATGGAGAAATCATCTTTCCTGCACTTGCGGTGTATCAGTATGATTACCATTCGAGCTTTGGTAACCCCTATCTGACAATATACACTCTCCCCAACCGAACTCCCAAAATTGCTCAAACATGGAATCTGGACCGTATAGAGCTTGTCTTTGAGCACACCATGTCAGAAGAAAACCTACACCTCCAAGCAAAGAATGGTATTCTGTACAAGTACAGTTGGAGGGATCCATTACCAGTAGATTACTGGGCAGTGGATGGCAGACCTATTTCGAGGAAAGTTTCAGAAATGCTTTGGAAATTTAGCCCTCTGAGCGGGCGAGCATTCTCAGACGGAACCAAGGTCGTTTGGGAAGATTGGCTCACGCTCTACACCAGTGAAGGAGATATCGTGAGACGGTACGATCTGAAGAACAATGAAGATGAGGGGTGCTATCTGCAGGGCGGCATACTGTTTGATCGATTCTTCTTCAGCATCTTTTGGTTTGAGGAATCGAGCTGTGCCTCGTTAGTTGTTTACTCTAAGACGGGAGAGGAGTTGACGTCGATGCTTCTGGAGAGGCAAGACAGGGTGTTTACATGGTTTGTCGATATCATGGGGCGTTTGGTTCTAGTATATGAAGACGACGAATGCCAGATGGATGAGTTGGAGATGATAGATTTCCGCGGGATCTTCGTATAAATGAAAACACTTCAGCAGATAGTTGACTCTTTGGATAATTCGATCATAGAAAGCCCCAATGTTATCAATTTGTATATCCAGCGAGCTCCCTGACACCATATGCTATCGAGGAAACCTGTTCATTTGGAAATAATGTTCAATACTGGCTGCTATTGAATACAGGATAATCAAAATTCTTTGTAGTGAGATTCGATGTATACCTATGATTGGCTCTATCTTATGATGAGAGATAAACTAAAGTGTATATCGCAACACTTACCGATTTTTCATGAATTGTAATGCGGGAACGAGCATCCCATATCGGTTAGGTGATTGTTGTCTTGAAGCATGATAAGACCGCTCAGACAGGTTTGGCGTGGTGGACACGGAGCCCCTGATTGATGATTTTGTCAGCCAAAGCACAATCCAACTTGAAATTACCACCGTGAATCTCACTTATTTCCCTTTCTCACAACCATTTTTCAGCCTTGTGGCTTTCTCCTCACTCCACTATCATTGAAGCGTGGCATGGAGCTAATGCCATTCCTTTTTCGGGTGGCTGCCTTCATTCTTTTGGCAGCCCTCCCAACCATTCACGCTTCACCTGCAATCATTGTTCCATCGAATATGACCGCCAACGAAGTCTACGAGCTCAAAATTGACCAAAGAATCGGACCGGATGTGGAAGTTCGAAAAAGAGCAAATGCATACCGCGTCTATCTCGCCTTAACACCACCAGGATGGGGTACAGGAGCAGTATGTTGGCTTGTAAACCTAGTCGACTTGGACACAACACATGTCAACGTCACCATTCCTCCCGACGTAGCTCCCGATAAATCACGAATTCGCATCTCAACGGGCCTCATTAAAAAAGGTGCTCCGAGAAGCCAGGGCTTTTCATACAGTAGCAGGACTACTCTTCTTGGAGCCAACGGGACTTGGAGTCAGAGAGAGTTGGATGGACATGAAATTGCTGACGATGAGGAGGTTTCATGTTGGGCTTATGGGTGTGCTAGGACTTGTCATGACCAGTATGATAAGATTAGTGAAGACAGGGCATATGCTTGTGTGAAGCAATGTGCCAAGGATCTGAATCCACGGAGTAACGGATCTGCGAACGCAATGTCGATGTTGAAGGTGTTGGTTGTGGGAGCGATAGTTGGATTGCTTCATGCGGTATAGGGCTGTAAAGCAGCATTAACCTTTTAATGATAGACATTATTCATATAAGAAATCAATAATACACTTGCAAATTCTCAATTATGAGGACTATCTAATGGACAACTTCCTATTGTCGGGGCTTTTTGAGAAGTGGTTTAGTTGTACGCTCTGCGCAGTCCATCAAGCAATTCCACCTTCCCCCTGATCGTACTCTCATCATACACGAAACTCTTCACAATAACTCCATCCCCCAGTCCAGAAGTCGTCATCTCCTTGAATTCTTCGGCGTAAGCTTCCGGGACAATTTGCTTCCAGTAATCGAGAAGCTGGTCTGTCTCGACGAGCTTCAGCTGAACTTTTTTGCCAGTAATCTCTTCAACCACCTCCTTGAGATCGAGAGATCCATAAGATCTAGGGCCAAAGACGTTGAAATAATGCGGACTGGGCTTGGCGGTCTCGACCAGGAGTGAGTTTGCACAGTTTTCGGCTACGTCTTTGAGTCCAACCTATAAGTGCAAGTTAGTATTGATTTTTCCAACTTTTCTTCAAAAGTCTGGATATTGTCCATACCAAGGGGATCTTATAGTCAATAGGTGTGATCCAGGAGTAGATAGTCGGGTTTTCCTCCTTTGCGGCATCGAGTAGATGAGCAAAGTCCTCGAAAAAGTACGTAGGTCTGGCTATCGCGACTTCAGGTACAGAGTCTTTCAGAAGCTCATCTGAGATATAGTTTAAGCGAAGAACTCCCTAGAAAAGAACCTGGTATTAGTACTATGTTTAATCGTAAGATAGATTTCATAGACTTACAATACCGCTTGAATTATGGGCCCCGATGGCCGAAAGGATGAGAAGTCTCTGGACATTCGCTTTCTGGAGAGCCTTCTTAACATTCGTCGCAGCTTGAATTGCCCACTCCCCGGTATCTTTGCCATCAAAGATAGGTGGAGGAATATAGAAGACGGCATTTGAGCCACTGAAGTCAAGGCTACCTCCATCTCCAACGTCGCCTTTGACAGCTTCAAAGTTTGGGTTCTTGATAAATTCCGCAGGTGCCTTGGAAGTGTCTCTGTAGACCGCTCGGATAGAAGGTTTGCTCTCAGACTCAAGAAGAACACGGATGGTTTCTCGGCCAGCCTTTGTAGAGGCTGGGACGACGGTGATATGGTAAGGCATGTTGGTGGATAGTTGATCAAGTTAAACAACGGAGTAAATGAATCTGATTGACTTGTGATGTTTCGAATCTCGCTCAGAAAATGAGGACCCTTATATACTGTTTAAAACGCCTCAAAACGTGAGATGAGAAATAAGATGACATAATTGAGGCGGACTTGCTCCTCAAAATAGTCTGTTGTTGTGCTTAGATTGTCCGCATCTTGGCAATATCTTATCTAATGTGAAGCCTGAAAGTCCGCTTCACCACAATGGCGGGCCTTGAGAGTCCGAAAGACCGAGAGACGGCTCTGAAACTCTTGTGGGGGGGCTTGGCATTGTGGATCTCGGATAAGCATAATCTGATGTTCTTGACGATCGTTTTCCGCCAGCTTACAAATATTCGTATCCTGTGGGGCGCCTCACTGTCAGGATGAAACTCCTTCCTTATGCTAATGGACGGGGCCTGGGAATTGAATGTTATGGGGAATGAGAATTGTTTTCTTTTGTTTTATTCAGTAATTTCTGCTAACGATTTCCTGGATGTTCCTGTGCGAAATAGCCAGGGAGCAACTTGGAATTTCGGATAACCAGACCACGAACTGATCAACTACCAATCATGAAGCATATCAATTCACCATCAAGCATCACTGGCAATCAGCCCCGCATCAAACCAGTTCATAAAGGTCCAAGCCATCCTAGTTATTAACTCAATGATCGACTATTCAATTTGTAAGATTTCTAATCAGTAAAAATGTCGCCATCCGCTACAGCCACCCCAACTGGCCAATCCATATTGAACACTGCAAAAGCAGAGGATGGCCGAGTGAAGCGTATTCACAAGATTCCCGAGTTTTCTACTAAAGAAGCAGCGAGAAAATGGCAACTAGAACATATGGCCGGAGCATTCCGTGTCTTTGCTAAGCTTGGATATGCTGATGGAAGCAGTGGTCACATTAGTCTGAGAGGTATGCCAAATACTTCAGTCTTCCATACTACCATTGAACTAACACACTTAGATCCTGTCCAACCAGATACATTCTGGATCAACCCTTATGGAGTTCATTTCGGCTTACTGACCGTCTCTGATATGGTCCACATTGATGAGAATGGCAATCGGATTGGAGGTGCAGACAAGCCTGTCAATACAGCTGGTTTCATCATTCACGCTGCCATTCACAAACGTCGTCCAGATATCAACGCCGCTTGCCATCTCCACAGCCCCTATGGCCGCGCCTGGTCAACCTTTGGTAAATCTATCGAGATGATCAACCAAGACAGTTGCATGTTCTACAATGATCTTGCAGTCTATGCCAACTTTGGTGGAGTCGTTTTCGCCAAGGAAGAGGGAAATCGACTCGCTGATGCTCTCGGCGCTACCAAGAAGAACATAATCTTACAGAACCACGGTCTTCTTACTTCTGGGAGCACAATTGGTGAAGCCGCAGCGTTCTTCATTGCTCTAGAACGAGCGTGTCAAGCACAATTACTTGTTGAAGCTGCTGTAACTCCTAACGGATCTCAGCTGAAGAAGACCATTGTGAGCGATGAGGAGGCGCAGTATACGAAAGACAACACCGGAAGTCCTGAGGCAATGTATATGCAGTTTGAGCCCGAATACCATATGCTGCTGAAAGAGTCCAAGGGAGACTTTTTACAGTAAGAGGACCTGTTATCGATAACTAGCTAGGTCCTGTATAAACAAGGACTAACTAATCCTTCATGTTACTATGAATTGGTGCATTCCCACTAGCTTTGCCTGTTACATCTGTTCTCGGTCAGGCGGCCCTATGGCTAAATACTTCGGCAACAACATGCCAAGACCTGCAGCATAGTGGCAACAGAGGTATATGCCCAATAATAAACCACCGAAGGATTTGAGAATGTAACAGTAAATAATTATAAATTGCGAAAAGAGTCCCATCGATGAGGGTTTCTAAATAGCTCAGGTCGTGTTGCTCGCCTCCAGCTAACACTTATCATCCTGCCACTTCCAATACGCATTATACGACAATTTGGCGAGCCTCTAAGCTTGCAAGAACAGGCTTTTGCCTAAGGAATAGAAACTCGAGTTTCATTCCAGCAGCTTCAATCGCCATTGGCCTCATATGCCCCCCTCAGACTCAGTAAAGCCAATTAAGATATATGCTGCAGTTACAGAAATATCTCATTTTTGCCAATCATTTCGAAGATCTTGACGCATCTTACCTTTCTCTGTCAGAAGACTGTCAGAATGCGTTTCGCTAGCAGCACGTTTCTCTTGGGAGCTGGCTGGTCTCTTCTTGGCCTACCAGGATCAACACTGTCTTTACCGCATAAAGATTCCGCACCCCTCGTTACAGTAAAGAATGGCACATATAAAGGAGTATATAATGCTCATTATGAGCAAGACTACTTCCTTGGCGTGCCATATGCCCAGGTAACCCCTCATTTCTAGCCCTCACACCACTTCTGGTTAATTTCTCTTTAGCCGCCTCAGCGCTTTTCAGTAGCCCAAGGGCTCAATACTTCGTGGGATGGTATCCGTCTAGCTAACAAATATTCCGTACATTGCTACGGTTATGGATATGACCAGGATGGGTTCGAACAGTCTGAAGATTGTCTATATCTAAATATCATCCGACCTGCGGGCGTGGATGATTCGAAACTCCCCGTCGCTGCTTGGATCCATGGCGGCGGCCTGGTTATGGGCGGCGCTCCCGACCCAAGATACAATCTTTCATTCATTGTTGAGCAGAGCGTTGCGCTCGGTACCCCAGTTATCGGGGTTAGTTTCAACTACCGACTCTCTGCATTCGGTTTCATCACGGGTAAAGAGGTTTTAAAGGAGGGGGCCACAAATCTCGGATTTCGCGATCAGAGACTTGCGCTCCGTTGGATCAGCGAGAATATTGCACCTTTCGGTGGTGATCCTGATAAAGTCACTATATTCGGAGAAAGCTCAGGTGCCGAAAGTGTTGCAGCTCAGGTTTTTGCATACGACGGTAAGTTCACTGGACTCAGAATAATTAGGCTCTCTCTGATCAACCTAGGACGTGATGATGGGCTATTCAGAGGAGCCATCGGCGAGTCTGGCTTTGGCGCCCCCCTTGGCCGATTTCCTGGTGGCTTCAATGCGACTGAGCTTATGCAGGTTTCCTACGACAGTCTTGTCAAGAGTGTTCCATCATGTGCAAAGCTGGCTGGGTCGGATACTTCTCTAGAATGCTTGCGAAAAGCACCTTTTCAAGAGATTCATCTCGCATTGAATTCTTCCACCCTTGGTCAAAGCTGGGCTCCAGTCTTGGACGAAGATTTCCTGGCAAACTATACTACTAACCAACTGGCAAACGGACGTTTCCCAAAGATACCGATTCTGATAGGAGCGAACACGGATGAAGGAACATCGTTTGGCGTGGGAATAAGACCAAAGGGTGAGCCTGTCAACACTGACGATCATCTGAGGGAGGCTCTCATGCCTATGATTCCACCTGAAGCTGAGAAGAATACTGGGAAAACTGTGGAGCAACTAATTGACGAGCTGATGGAACTATATCCTAACGATCAACGTGTTGGCATACCGTCCTTGGAAGCCTGGCCGCACGTTATCAAACCAGGGGACGAATACGCCAAGCAATTCGGACTTCAATATAGACGGGCGAACGCAATATCTGGAGACTATTCCATGCAGTACCAAAGGCGCCGAGCAAATAAGGCTTGGGCAACGCATGGTACCCCGAGCTATGCGTATCGTTTCAATATCAGACCCAATGGTGTGCCACCTCGCGCGGGAGTACCACATTTTCAAGAGGTGAGGCCCATTTGTCAACTACTAGGAAAACAATTTAACTTGAAAACAGGTCGCTTTTGTGTTCTACAACCTTAATGGGGACGGTTATGTTACCAACCCTTTTGGAGGCAACGGGGCATATCCAGCAGAATCCAAAGCCATGGCCAAGACGATCAGTACTGCGTGGATCAACTTCTTCACTGGTCTTAATCCAAATGGCGAGGCAGGGTCGGAGCTGTTTGACGGAAAAGATTGGCCTGTTTTTAAGTTGCCTGATGGGCCTGATGGAAAGGGTGTGGTGTTCAATCTCAATGGAACCCATGTTGAAGTAGATGACTGGCGATCTGGGGGAATGAATTGGATGGCTGAGCATGCTTTGCCTGTTTTTGGAAACTAGTAGGCTATTATAAGACATAGGGAAGAAAGATATACGGGGCAGATTTAACCTTGTTTATTGTAACAGAGGTTCGATCGAGAAACATCCTCTTTAGTCTGATATAGTTAACCCATCAACCATTGCCCCAGAAACCCAAGGACCTGCACTTCTGAAGGATCAGGAATCGGAGGCCGCTCCCACATCAATTTCGGCGAGAGGACCTTGAGACCATTGATATCTCTACACATATGCTCAAGCATTCTTCCCATCCCCGTGGTGCTCCTTATCCGCCACTCCCTCGTCCGGTCAAGTGACTTCCTTTTCTCCTCTAGCGAGAACGAATTAGTTTTGTTCATGAAAGCGAGTATCATAGCCGCCATTCCTACTGCGATCGGTGTTGAGACCGACGTGCCGCTCATCTTGCGAAAGCCCCCGCCTGGCCAGTGGCTATAGATGTCTTGGCCGTGTGTTACAAATATGGGAAACTCGCGGTTTGTGCTTGGGGCGAACTTTGACAGGTGGTTCCCCTCATCTCCTGATGTGACGCAGATTGTTAAGAGACGATCTCGTGCTGGCCAAGCTATGGCCTCGCGGTTCCCGTGGTTGGCAGCTGCTGCGAAGACGATTATCCCCTCGCTATTGGCCTTTGTAAGAGTTCGTGTAAGTTCGAAAGAACCGTCTTCAGAAAACCCCAGCGACATGTTGATGATATTAACTTTATTTTCAATTGCCCAGTTGAGTGCCTAACGATTTAGCTTATGTCCAAACCGAGTATCTCTTTAGACGGCGTCAAGCTTGTAGGGCTGATATCTGTCAAGAAATACCTAAAGTCATAGATAAAATTAGGGATGGTGCAGTATAGCCCACAAGTTTTGCGCCGTCCAAGGAGTTATAGAAGCCGTGACGTACCTCCTGTATAGGATGTGATCCCTTTCCACGCTTTTTCTGGGCTGTCTTCTCACTGTCCTCTTTCCTTGGCGACGAACTCACTTTTGCGACATATATTTCCGCGCGTGGAGCAATCGCCATGATGAGACCGGCGATATGAGTTCCGTGGCCATTGTCATCAGTCACGTCATCTTCAGGACCACCCGTGAAGTTCTTGCAAGCCTTGATTCGTTCCCTTTGCGTTTTCTCCTTCAAGCCATATTTGGCTCCTACTTTCGTCCTTCTCTTGGCGCATTGGAGAAAATCTTGGTGATCTAAATCGATTCCGGTGTCAAGTATCGCGATCTTGACTGGGCCTGTATGGTCTTTACTAGGATCCTCGACATCGTCATCGGGATGCCACTGGATCTGGTTGTACCACGTTTTTTCTAGGGTCTTAAGGAAAGACTCGAAATATTCCGAACTGCCCTTATTAGCTACCTCGTATCTCTTAGAAAACCACTGGACATACTTGTCAGGGGTTGTTGCCGATCCTTCGCCGGGCTTTGCATCAGTAAGTGCATAAAGTTCACCTATTTATGTGAGCCATGGCCAGTGCAATGAGACCTCCTTACTAGTCACCTACCATCATCTTCTCGGGTGTCCTTTGGTCCTGGGGATGGAGTTCGGCAGCATGATATTTCTTGAGGAGGTGCCAAAGTATCCATTCCGCCAATTTCTTTCCCTTCATGATCAATTTCTGAAGGGGCAACATGTTTCACCGAGAGCAGTATGGGCAAGCGGTGGCCGCAATGCCGAGCAATCTTCCATGCAGTATCCCCATTTTCATTCTTTGCCGTTCGGCTCGCATCATGATCGAGTAGAATTTTGAGAATTTTCTTATGCCCCTTCTCAGCAGCCATCATTAGAGGAGTCCAGCCAGTTTTGGTCGTGCAGTCAATCTCTGCGCCATGATCAAGAAGAACAAGAACACATTTTTCGTAACCAGATCTCGCTGCACGATGAAGCGGGTGCCATCCCCGGGGTGATTTCGCTTCCACTGCGTGTGAGTCAATGTGTGTGAGGTAAGCAATGGCTCGATCGAGGTTATGTTCAGTAGCCCAATGAATAGCAGCGACTACTTCAATGGGCGCGTTGGGCTTAACATGTCGACCGAAGAAGTTCCCAAAGTCCCCTTCCTTGCTAGCACATTCAAATATGTGTTTGAACCGTTTGTGGTCTCCCTGTCGCAGACCTTCAGCGAGTGTTCGGGGTGACACTCCCATCTCATTCGTGACTGTGGGAGATGCTCCATGGAAGAGTAGTAGAGCTGCTGCCGAGGCACAACCTGATTCAACAGCGAGGTGTAAAGGTGTATTACCAGCTGTTGTCCTAAGCTTTGGGTCTGCTCCGTTGAGAAGAAGAGTCAGGATGATATCCGGCGACTCCATCTGCGCAGCAACATGGAGGGCACTGCGTGTATTTGTCTTCTCATCCGACTGAGAATTGACATCAGCTCCTTTGCCGATCAAGAGTCTCACAATCTCGAGATTCTCTGCTTCGGTTGCAAAGATAAGGGGATTCAGTCCATGGAAACTCCGTGCATTCACGTCGGCCCCTTTATCGAGCAGACTCCTGACCACATGTGCCCGGCCAAGCTCACATGCATTGTGTAACGGAGTACGCCATCGCTTTGGGCCTTTGCGACTTCTACCTTCAAGACAGTCTTCTGGGTACAGACTCAATAGCTCATCTACGATTTGAACCCGCTTATCAAGGATGGCGGAGTGTATTGCATCAACGCGGTCTCCTGGTCGCTTCTCGGGATCGAATTTATGAGAGCGCATGTATTTCGCATAATCTTCTGGTGTCATGGTTGTGAGTAAGGCTGATCGATATAAGTTTATCTTTCTTCACTCGCGTTTTTCTGCGGGGAAGTGGTCGTTATAACGACTTGAACGAGGCTTGAGGCCTTTCCATTAGAGGTATGATTATCGCGAACATGCAGGTGAGATGCACCCTAACGTCATTGGCGTTGTTGGTGCGACTTCAAACCCAGGTCAGCTCTTGACGATCTCTGTTCTGTTGCTTACTTATTGCGAGGCATCACCTGTCTTCGGTGGCCGAAACAACTCAAAATAACGCAAGATGGCTTTTAGCGACACGGGCAAAAGGTACTGGATTATTCCACAAGAATGTCTTGCTCCAAACGACCTAGTTCTTGGCACTATTCTCAAATATCCCAACGATCCGATCGATATTCTCAATCGAAAAGAAGTCGCAAAAATTGATCCTTCAGTCATTGTCAATGAACGGGAACAGGTCACCAAAAGCTTCACTGATGCTCTGGACGTTGGCTTTGGCTCCAAGATTGGAGCTTCTTCTGTCCTTGCCGCTGTAATAGGCGCTTCACCATTTGTCGAGGGGAACTGGAAAAAGGGCACGTCTTATACCATTGAAGCAACAAATGTTCGAGCGCAACGTTTTATCCCATCGGCGGATTACGTGAACAAGGCACTGCGCACGCAGCAGGTCGATGCATTTGTCCGCGATTCATTATTTGCCGCGCCAGTCTATATGGTGGTTGGCATAACTATCGCAAAAACCATGTCACGGACTACGGAAAAGTCGCGTAGCAGAGGAGGCGGCGCAGGTTTGGGAATAGGTCCGCCAGGCATAGGAGCTGAGTTGTCGGCAGAGTTGACGGCAAATAATGACAGACAGTCGACTTATCATGACTCGGTTGATGATGAGGTCGTTTTGGCATACCGCTTGCGACGATTTAGGTACTCAAGACGAAAGGACACGTTCAAGAGGAAGAACCAAGATGAGACTAAGCATGCTCAATATGAGCTGAAGAAGTGGGAGTCTGAAGATGATGACGATGACGATGACGATGACGATGACGATTATGTTGCCGCATTATCATACTTTGAGGGAGCTGATGTTGCCGCCTCCGACGTCGAAATGGCTGGGTTTATCGAGGAGGGTGATGAAGAAGATTCTGATGTTTCAAGCGACTGAGGCTTTGGCTCTTGGTTTCGGTGAAGGAGCCGAGATAGGTGAATGACGAATTCCAACTCAGGATACGTACAGGAAGCTCATCTGGTTTTACCTCAGCTTAATAAATTTGCCAAATTTAGGATCAGCAAAGGGAAAGTTTACTGACTTATGATTACAATTGGAAGGGTTGACATGAACTTATGAATAGGTAGCTGATGGCTTGGATGAGGAGTAGGCCTTGGGAGCCGAAGCTACGGAAACTCTATAGCTACCTAGGCAGGCACAATACACGCCTTACGCCACCATGATCCATATGTTGAACCATTTCCTATCTATCACCCATGCTCACGAACTTCCCAAAACCTTCACACCAGTGCAGACATGGCAACAGGAATTAGCCGCGATCTCACTACTGCCTTTTCTGAAAGGGGACTTTTACGCATCGGCACAGGCTGCTGTGGAAGCGTTTGGGCCGATGCAGACTCGTCGAATAACGACACCCCCTCATGCATCAAAAGAGAGGACGGGAACCCACACAGATCCATTTCCAATGAATACAACATCCATCAGCTGGTAATCCAGTCAGTTCAGCATCATCCACAATATGCTAGAAACTTCCGCATTCCCCTATGCCGTGGTTTTCTTGATCAAGAAGACCTGAAAAGCTGGTCTCTGGTCCTCCCTCGTCTTCCACCAGTATCAAAACCATGCAATGCATTGCTCAGTGAGAAAGTTCAACCAGTATCCGAACAAGTACGAAAGCTCTTGGTCAACAAATTTGCAAGAGGAACTGATCTAGGCGCCATTGTCAACGATGAGAAGAACGAACATTGCCTCATCCGTCCTTATTTAGGTCGCAGAAAGAAGGTCTGGGGAGATACGAACCGGAGCACTTTCTTTAGTTTGAGGAACTTCCCACTTCACCTTGACCGGATAATAGAGCTTAAGCTCAACGTGGAAAGCTATGCAAAAGTCATGGCAGAGGGACTCGCATTTCTTCATTGGGTTGTTCGTATCGATGCTAACGACATCGAATTTGTGCTTGCTCGTTCACGCCCGACATCACATTCACAGAGCCCCTTCGGTACAGAAATTTTGGGACCCCATGCTATGTGGATCATTGATTTTGACTGTTGCAATCCTATAAGCTTGGATGAGAAAGGTGTTGCAAGCGCGGCGGAGTGCTTTTGGCGGAACGATCCGTATTACCCTCGACCGGGGTCTGACAATGACCCGAAGCTCTGGAGTGTTTTTCGGGAGCATTTTCTACAAGTTAGCGGCGAGATTCTAAAGGATAAAGAGCAATCCGTTCAGCTGCTTCCAAGCTTGTTGATCAGTGTCATTGAGGATGGACCAAGGCCTGAAAATGGGCCATAGTTGTCAGTGTTGATCAAAGTATCAGAAAAGCCTTATCTTGACCGGTTTACTGAACGCAAGTCAATTCATTTCATGATAATGTTCCTTTAGAGTTAGTTACCTTAAGTAATTCCCATGTTTACTGAATATGAACTTAAATTACTTCATCGTAAAGTTATCTGAGACTGAACTTTTTAGGGTAAGCCTTGTCAACTCTTATGAAATTTTATTTTTAGGTCATGCCTTGTTTGCCATGATATTGGGCTTCAACTTCAATAATTTCGTTCAGACATAGCGTGCTAAACCGTACATAGACCTGATTGTGCCCTGGCTTGATGCACAAACGGAATCCCGATCTCAGTTAATGGAGCTCTTGAAAGTTCTCGGAGTCCAAAATAGGCAACTAGACATCTATTTATACCACCTCGCCTAGGTATGCAGGCTTGAAACACAAAGGTTCCTCCGAATTATTTAATGCTTATGGCCGATTCGTTCTTAATCCCAATATCCTCATTCTTGAACCTTTCTTCAGCGACGTTGGCTTTTGCACTCTGACAACTACCCCAACATGTTTGCCAAACATCTCGACAAGCTTGCCAGTTATAACGGTCCTCCCGCAACTTATGAGGCAGGCTGCCACTGTGGCTATATCAGCCTCTCTGTGGAACTCTCACCTCCTCTGCCTGAGCATGAGGTCGTGAACTGCAATTGCTCGATCTGTCGTCGAGGAGGCTATCTTCTTGTTTGTACGAAGTACCAATACCGCCGTCGCAGCACAATACTGACCCGAACTACAAGACCCAACTTATGAGAAAGTTACCTGGCATAACAACTCAGACAAGCACATCTCACGATATCAATTCAACACGAAGAAACGCGATCACATGTTCTGTCCCAAGTGCGGCGCCAGCATCGGTATCGACTTTGCGAGAGTTTGGCCCGATAATCCTCGCTACGGCATCAGCGTATGTGAAGTGTAGTTGGGTGGAACCATTTTATTAACATCTTACAGGTGCGACAGTTCAACAGCATCGATTTAGACTCGCTCCGGTATAAAAAGCTCGATGGTCTGCATATGGTTGAACCTGCGGTTGATTTATCAGGCAAGGGGATTGATACAAAGACAGACGAGCCCCCCGTTTCTGCTTCCTAAATTGGAGAATCTGTCAGTTGGAGTTGGCGTTGGTGGTTCAAAGGCAGAAGCCAAGCTTGCACCAATTGAAAGATCGAGATCATCCATCCTCCAGCTGAAGGCTTGTTTGGTGTCCAAGCTTGGCCAAGCCATTTACGCAAGCTTTTAGAGGTGGGGTTGGAAGATCATACCTTGTTGATGCTTTGGCAATTCCTTGTATGGCTGAACTCTTAAATCATCTTGCCTTTTTGATCAGCGATCAGCAGCCTTGGCACTCATGAAACAAGGTGATCTGATGAGATGTCGCGATATTGCCATCGCTATATTTATCGCAGTCACTGAATTGGACATAACATGACTTTTCTTATAACTTGACTGATACTGATAAGACCATCAACGTCACTGATCATCTGGTTGGCGCTCTGGAAATAAACGCCCAGCCACGAGTGCGGGGAGCTACCCCCTGTAGTTCGACTTGCGCGGCTCTTAGAGTCCGCTAAAACAGATCGTCCCGGGCCAAAGCTCCCTGTGTCAGCTACGTACCCACGGATAATCGACGTCATCGACCTCAATCATGCCTTGCACATGAATACTTTCCTTGGTTGATTGCGTTTCAAGCAACCATCCCAAAAGCGATGAATCAATCGCAATGGGCCAAGTAGTGTTATTTGTGCGACGCTAATTCATTTTGGCGTCATATCAATATTTCATTTCCTGTTCCCGTTCTCCTTCCCTCCCTTTATCTTCTTCTCTATCATTAGACCCGAGTTTAGGGAAGCTCACCACCAGCCCAGTTCTCCATCGCCATCATGTCGCAGTTTGATCAGCAGACTGTACCTGCGGCTGGGCAGCATTACAGCGCCCAGAACCGCGTTCCCAATGTTCGCCAGTTCATGGACCAGCTGGATCAGAACAAGAAGAACCGCGATGCTGAGATTGACGAGCAACTCAGACAGAACAAGATCCACGGCGAGACAAAAGATCACAAGAATGATAGAGCTGAAGTTCTTCGAAAGCAGAAGGATATCCGCACCGTGCGTGATCCCGTGACAGGAAAGGATGTTGGCATTCGAGACGCAGACATTGATTACAAGGAAGCTGTCGAGAACCCCCAGGTAAGTCGCAATGCGATATGGAGCAGCACAGTTAGAGCTAACAGTCTGTCAGCTGTCAATTCCCAACGAGAACCTAGGAAAGCCTGCCACTATTGCAACCTCATCGAAACAGTCTGGTGAGGAGTATCGTTACGCTCAAGATGTCACAGCACCACCAGACCCTGTCCAGGAGGGTGCTACGTCTGATGTCCCTATCAGAAGTGAAAAGACATCGGTGGTGTTCTACAAGACCCCCTCAGTCAGCTACGAACCCATGTTCGCAATTCTCGAGCAGCGCACCAATGTATTGTGCGCTGGCATCTTTATCGCCATTGTTTTTATTGGAAAGATGTTTGGTGGCCGTCTCCTTGGCCTCATTCCTTTGGGTTTCTGTGTAGCTTCAGGTGTTTTCCTCTGGACAAAGGACTTGATTCGCCAAGGCAGAGATCTCGAATGGTCGAGCGAGCAAGAACGTGGTGAGACTGCCACGGCGAACCTGATTCCCGAGTCTGTTGAATGGATGAATACCATGCTCGGAATCATGTGGGGACTCATCAACCCAGAGATGTTCGCTGCTGTTGCTGATACGTAAGTTGACCCCTTCACTGACATGGCCTCATGCTAATGATAGCAGTCTCGAAGATGTTATGGCGGCCTCCGTTCCTGGTGTCATTGAGAACGTTCGCGTAGCAGACATCTCCCAGGGCAACAACCCCATTCGCATCCTCAATATGCGTGCTCTGCCTGATTCTCACGTCCAAGGTATCAAGGACGAGCAACATCGACAGAATGAGAAGACTACCGACCCCGAAGAACTTGCAGCCAACGAGCAAGCCGGTTCATTCTATAACCTCGAGGTTGCCGTTGCCTACCATGCGAAGCCCTCTGGGGCGGATATCGCATCCAAAGCGCGCAATATGGGTATGCAGCTTGTGTTCTATCTGGGCATCAAGGGTCTCTTCGGTGTTCCCTTGCCCATCTGGGTCGAACTCCAAGGTCTTGTTGCGACCGCTCGAATCCGACTCCAATTGACCCCTGACCCCCCTTTCCTCAAGACTCTGACTTTCACGCTTATGGGCATTCCCAAGGTTCAGGCCGGATGTACACCCATGATTGAGAAGGGGGTCAACATTCTCAACCTCCCTCTCATCTCCAACTTCGTCAATTGGGCCATTGGCGCTGCCGCGTCAATGTATGTGGCTCCCAAGAGTCTGTCTCTTGATCTCAGCAAGATGCTTCAAGGTGATGACATCAAGAAGGAGACTCTAGCTCTTGGTGTTATGTTCATTCGTATTCACAAGGCTACGGGTTTGAGCAAGCAGGATCAGCGTGGAAGCAAGGGCGGCGGTTCCGACCCTTATATCACCATCAGCTGGAGCAAATTCTCCAAGCCTCAATTCTGTACTCGAGTCATCCAGGACGATCTGAACCCCGTTTTTGAGGAGAGCGCTGGCCTCTTGGTTACTGCTGACCTTCTCAAGGCCGATGAGCAGCTGTCCGTAGAGCTCTGGGATAGCGATCGATCTTCCGCTGATGATGTTGTTGGCAAGATCGAACTCAGCATTCAGAAACTTATTCAGCACCCCGGTAAAATGTTCCCACAGGTTTCTAAACTCCGTGGAGTCAAGGCCGACAGTGAGATGCCTGGGGAGCTTCACTGGGAAGTGGGTTTCTTCGGAAAGACACAATTCCGCAAGGCTCTTCGAACAGATGGACGAGATCTCAGTCTTCCCAAGGCACTCGCTGACAAGCCCGAACTTCAAGAAAGCAAAGGCGCCATCGATACCAAAGAAGAAGATGCTGTTATCCACACTCCTCCTGACCCGTTGTGGCCTTCTGGTATTTTGAGTATTGTCGTTCATCAAATCGTTGGCTTGGAATTGGAGAACATCAAGGGTTCGAACGGAAAGAGAAAGGGCAGAGAATATGAGCCAGCTCGTCCTGAAGCTGGCGAAGTCAAGGAGGAGAGCGCCAAATCCCTCCCCAGTTCGTACTGCACCATTCTTCTCAATGATAATCTTGTCTACAAGACGCGAACAAAGGTTGTTTCCTCTCAGCCCATTTTCAACGCAGGAACCGAAAAGTTTATCCGCGATTGGCGCTCTGCTATTGTTACTGTCGCAGTCCGCGACTCGCGCAACAGACAGCATGACCCGATTATCGGCGTTGTTCCCCTCAAGCTTACCGATATTCTTCAAACCAGCAGCGAGTCCACCAGGTGGTATCCTCTTGATGGTGGCATTGGCTTTGGTCGTATTCGTATCTCCCTGTTATTCCGCTCCGTTGAGCTTCGTCTTCCTCCTCCACAATTGGGTTGGGATATTGGCACTTTCGAGTTCTTGTCTGACACCATTACCACAACTGGCTATGCTCCGGCAAACCACGCCAAGCTTCGCTTCCGTACTGGAGGCTCGTCTGCCAGCGTAGGCAAGAGTTCATCCTCTCGGGAGGGTGACGGTATGTCCTTCAACATTGGCGGCGGTGAAGGCAATCAACGTGTCCGCCTACCGGTGCGCCACCGATACAGTTCACCCATCTTTATGGAATTCTACCCGAGTGGAAAGCGAGACCCCGATGCCTATGCCGTTCTCTGGCTTTTGGAGCTTGTTGATGGCCAGGAGACGGATTTTGACATCCCTGTGTGGAAGTGCAACCACAGCGTGCGACTTTCCCAAAATTACATTACCGAAGAAAACTACAAGTCGGTTCCGGATATCGAGATGGAGCAGATTGGACGGATTCGATTCCGAGGGCGATTCTCCGCAGGAACAGATTCCGACCACATCAAGTTTGCTAGCACAAACGACGATCGCGAGACAATTGAGGCTTGGGAAGCTTGCTACGCGGAAGGCGTGCGCAAGCAGGATGCCGAGACCGAAGTGCCTCCTGTGATTCAGAAGCTACACGAAGAGTCTTTGACACACGGCCGTGACGTTCTCGCCCAAGCTGACGAGAAGCAAAAGGCCAAATGGCTCGCCAAAGATGGTACCGACTGGAGCGGGGCTTTTGGCGAAGACCCATCTGCTCTGATGCCAAAGCAGAAGAGTCACAGCGAGACTAGTGAAGAATATGACGACTTTGATGAAAATGAATATGATACTTCTGATCCTGATCTTGGCATCCAAGACGGAGACACCGAGCCTACTGATCCTTCTGAGAATGGCCGCCCTTCGGTTGATACGACAGGCACAAACGCGACAAGCAATACCACCGATTCCCAGGCCAGCTCCAGCAGCAAGAATCCGATCAAGAAGATCAAGTCCTACCGCTCAGACAGCCGAGATATGCACCGCAAGCACCGAGGTCTCATGCAATGGCGACCTATGCGAAATGTGCAATTCGCCAAGGATGAAGCAAAGTTCGCTGTTCGAAAGGTGGCCAAGCTTGGAGCCCTGGATGGCCGAAAGCCTGACGTTGAGACTGAGATTTAATGCGGTTGAATGCCCTTTGTTTTAAAGAGACGATGAGAAAGACGATTCCTAAACGGATGAGATTGATGATGGCACGATTGGAGTTTTGCTGATGATGATTGTATTGTATAAATACGAACAGTATCCGTAGTATGCGAAATGAATTGAACCCCTAATCATAAATAGCCCACTCGTATCATTGAACTACAAACGCGTGAAGATACGAGAGCGGCTCCCAGCTCCCGACAGTAAGAAAAGGCCAATTAATACAATGAAAGACGGCGTTTCTATTTAAGGATGAATAAAATACAAAATATGATTGCTTCACAGGTATTGATCGATTGATCTCTCCTTCTTCAACTGAATCAAATTTGTTAGCACGTGAGCAGGTAAATTCAGTTTCCCACCTGTCAGGGATCTTGGCAATCTTAGCTATCGCCTTCAACATTCATCCATCTGCTTCATAGCAATACAAAATTTTATTTGAAATCCAAGGCAACGTATTTACATATCAACAGCTTTGCTCTCTTCTTTGTCCCACGATCCTCCTTTATTTCTCACTGTGTCTGCAACCAACTGCCCTCTTCACGCTCGGCGCCATCGCGTCACGCCGCGTAAAAGCGCGTAAAGCTGTGTACAATGAGCTTCAATAGCTTCAACCCTGGAAACGGCGGCCAAGGAAATCACCACACCCATTTCCCACCACATGTTACTCGCTATGATTCTGTCTCTGATAGTGTAGATTCGGAAGACCCTCTAGCCAGAGATGCACCAACGAGAAGTCATAGTCAAAGCCCAGTTAAGCAACATCCAGGCTCCTTGACTCCAAGTGGTCAGTCAAGACTTGCTGTTGTTCTAAAGAAGTCACCAGCACACTTTGCATCTTACAGGGAGGTCAGTATTGAGGAAGGAAATGACTTTGACGCACCAGTCACATCAGATCTTACCTCACGGGGAAGGCCCAAGACGTTGTTCAAAGCAGTCAACAATTTAAAAACGTCGAGCCCAGGCGGTGCGCAGACGGGTGCTTCCAGCGACACAACGTCTACAACACCAGCACGAGGGAGAGGAAGAGGAAGGCCAAAAGGGTCTACCAATAAGCTAAAAAGTCTACCAACAGCCGCAGGTGCTCGGCAGGCCCGACAAGTCCAGCCGCCCCCTCATCCCAGCGGCTTTCCAAAACGAAGAGGCAGGCCGCCAAAACAACCTTCGCCTCCTCCAGAGACTATCTACTACCAGGTGGATGCGCCGTTCTTCCCCTTTCTGTGTGAGTGGAGAGACTGCAAGGCTGAGCTACATAACCTTGAAACACTCCGACGACACGTTAACATTGTCCACGGTGACTCTGTGCACTGCTTGTGGGGGAACTGTGGGAAGTTGGAGCAACTACTTGAGTTCGAAGATGATGAGGGGTTCAATAATCATGTTGAGGAGGCGCATCTAATACCGCTATCATGGCACGTCGGTGATGGGCCAAATAACCTTGGAGAGCGGAGTTTACCGAAGAATACGGAGGATGTACCAGATTATCTCAAAGACGAGCACGGCAATCAGGTTACTCCCTCGATAAAGGATCAACAGGAAGAGGATGTGTTTACCTGGAGAAAGAACCGGCGTAAGCTGAAAGAGCTGCTTATCCGTATGAATGATAACCTCCCCGATGAGTCAGACGAGGAAATGGGAGTCGAAAGAGAAGGTGTCTAAGTGCTTAACATCTGAGGTCCTTAGGTAGCATTGAGACTATTGGCCGCATGGCTGGCTCGGACCTAATGCACGACGAGTTTATGATTCAAGGCTAGCTTTTAGGTATTGATGATCTTGAAGCTTCTGCTCTGTGAGGGTAACATAGGTGTGATTCTGTCAATGGCTTGATAACAGGAGCTTTTGCTCAGTGAAAAATATGGAAGGACATCTCATCCCCGTGTTCGACTAGATGTGATTGTGGCTTCCATGATGCTTATACCCTTTCACGTGTAATGAGTCTATAGCTCAATCGGAGCATCCCAACAGTTAGATCTACAGTTGGTGGTATCAGCCGCAGCTGGGAGCTCCTAAAACTCAATTACTCGTGTATTATTTCACTAAAACGAGGCTGGATTGCGATTTCCCGTCTCTCTAGGGCCGCAGCGGGCGCTCAACTCAATAGTCTCGACTGAACCAGTGGCATACCAAAAAAAAAAAATAGAAGCGTCATCCACATATCCCGATTATCCGAGATGGAGGGACGGGATCTCACAGCACATCAACACTTGGACATTTTGGGAATTTGGAACTTTTGCAACTTAGCATAGCCATTTATTCAGTTAAATTATCATTAAATCAGAAAAAAGTGCATGAACTTTGAACATTTTAACCCCAAACACGAATCTTTCAATCATTAGATACTAGAACAGCCAATTGGCAGTGCAAAACAATCCTCCTTAGTAAGAGTAGTCTCCCTTGCTGCCTCCGATGGGGTTCTGGACCTGGATGAGACCAGGAGCAGCAAGAGTCGAGTCAGGAACATCATCGGGGGTGGGGATGTTGCTCTTAGTAGTAAGGGCAGCGTGGGTGAAACCCTGAGCGACGAGCTTTTCGAAGGGGAACTCGGCCTCAAGGCTGACAGTGTGCCCGTTCCACTTGACGTTCTCGGCCTTGACACTGTAGGGAAGTTGCTGGCCAGTGGTGTAGGTAATGTACAGATCCTCGCCCTTGTAAGATTTATCGAGGGTAGCGCTGAAAGAGAGGGTCTGGTCCTTGGGCTGGATAGCAGCAATAGCGCCATCGTTGACCATCAGAGGAGGGAAGATAGGAAGGTCAATCTTCTTGATATCCTCTTTGCAGGTTCCAGGGACAACAAAGCCCTGAAGAGCAGACCAGGCAAAGGCAGCTGGGACGGTGGTCAAGAAGGGAGACTCGGAGGGGACCTCGCCAAGATAGACGCGGTAGAAACCGTTCTGCTCACCCTCTTGGCCGATGACGGATGAGATCAGGCGTACAACCTCAGGAAGGCCCTCCTTGCTGAAGATAACGTTGGCGTCTTGGAGTGCACCGAGGACAACGGCAGTGAAGGTCTCGGCGAGGTTGATGGCGTCCTTGAGAGTGTTGACGGGGAACTTGTATTTACAAGGCGAAGGTGCAAACTTGCCGGCTGTCTTGAGAGCAGCCTGAGCACCAATAGCGTGCTGCTCTTCTTGCTATTGCGGAATGTCAGTCAACCAATTGTTTCATCGGGGATGGATACTAACAGCAAGAACAGTCTTGAGAACGTGGATAGCTTCATAGTACTTGTCTCCCTCAACCTGATAACCTTCGACCTTGTTGGTAACATTATAGAGCAGAGAGTTAAAGTAGGCAGTCTCAAAAAGCTCGTTGAACAAGATGAGCTGGAAGGCTGTGGTTGAGCCAGGGCCAAGCGTCTTAGGAAGGGGAGCACCAGGAAGCTTTCCACCGGCCTGGAGGGCAATCTTCTGCTCCTGTGACGCATCGGGGTTGGGGAAGCCATTCGCAGAGGGGACCTTGTAGCCTTTAGGGATCATGCCAGCAAAGACAGAACCGATAAGGCCTGCAGAGGCAAGGAGTGTCGAGAAGTGCATATTTGCTGATGCTGTTGGGAACGATAGGGAGTGTTGGCTATGTAAGGTAGACAGAGAATGTGGGATTTTTATACTGCAGGATGGAATAAGACAGTGAATGTGATTTGAACTGAAGAAAAAGGATATCGATAGAGGGAGTTGCTTGGGAGATATATAGGTGAACGGCGGTACTTGGAGGAGGCTGAGGTGGGAGAATTGAGTTCACGGCAAGGTTACCTTGAAGGGGGTTTGGAGGTATCATGACGACATGAATCTCACAGAACAAATATAATGAGATTACGCCCATGCTTAATTTCGTGGTGTCTTGATGCTAGGTCTTACGATCAGCTCTGGATTTAGGCCGTTCCGACATGTTGCAGTTGAAGATAGACTAACTAGCGATTTACAACGGCTAAGACGGCCAAGGCCATGGCTATCTTTGGGGTAGGGTCGGAGAATTGCGGTAGCTTGGAGAGACGATGTTACCATGTACATCCATGATGTAGCGTCATTGATACTTGAGTTAACTGAGTGTCATTAATGTTCAGATGAAGATGGTACGCTCTGTTGTGACGGTATCAATTACGCCGAAAGGCAATCGCCCACGGACGAGGTCCTACCAAACAAAACAATCCGAGCAAACAAAAAATATAGTACATGGTGCAGAATGTAACATCAACAACTGTTTCATAAACTTTGAGTCGGCTCATCTGCCGTGTGGCTGAACGCCATCTCGATAGCGCAACAACACGAGAAGGGCAAGCGATCCTACTTGCAATCCAACTCCGCCCCACGGCTACACGATTCCCCAGCCTTAGTGCCAGGAACTGAATGTCACTGAATAGTTATTATAGATAGGGCTTAGACTTGGCTAGTTGGTGGGCTTGGCTCCGAAAGAGCGATCCCTTAGGACGGGGTTGGGGCTATCCGTTGCTAATTGGGGACTTTGGTAAGCTAAGATGCCGACGATGGATCACACCAGATGAGGCTGAGATGTTGGAATTTGTCAAGACGGAAGAATGTCTTTGTTTTGGAGTCAGTCATGTGATACCATTATAACGACGTGATATTGTAGCAAAGAGAATTTTGTTTTCTAATCATTCGCCGCCGCAATGGCAATGTCAAAGAGTTGAATTAGTTCGGTGCAACTATTCACCGCCGGGGGTCCATACAGTCGGATAAATAAAGCAGGGAAGACCAAAAGCTCAATTGAATAGAATTGGCGATAGTTTGAATCCAATGAAACATTGTATGCCTAAAAAGGTTTATGTTCCTGAAGACACCCTTCACCATGTTGCTCGGCCTCACCTCTTATTTAAAGTCGAAACTCTGTTGATCTTGGGTGTCAACGGCTGCATACACTCGCAATCTGTATTCAAGCTTACTATTGAGCTATTGAACTATAAGCAAGAGTGACTGAAGGATGGCATGCCAGTCGTAGACAGGGGGTTCAGAACCAGGAAAATAAGAGTCTATTGACATAGATAACTAGGCATTTAGACCCTAAGACTTGAGGTAAGCTATCCTAATCTTTATGGCACCCTTACCTAAACTTATCCCGATTTTTCTGTAACCTACTTGGTAGTTAGGCAATTGACCTGAGCTGATGATTCTCCTTTTGACTAAAAGATTTTGGGACGTGAGTTTCACCGACCTGTTTGAGAACAAGAGATAAGCCTTACAGTATTGGGTAGAGCAAGAGTGTTGTCTCCGCGGCGAAGATACGTGCAGGCTATTTAGTTGATTCTGTTGGTTCCTTACTGCTGCAATGTTTCATCTTTATCGATGAAGTTGATGGAATTCGAGTTGGAATAGTAGGCGGGTATGAGAGCGGAAGAAACTTGCATCGCTCCTAGAGCTTCTCTATCATTATTGGAAATATAAGAGTATTTAAAATGTGAATATGATTTAAGCACGTTCTTATCCATCCAATCCTGAGAGTTGATCGTATATGGTTTTAATTCTAGGATGAGGCTTGGTTTACCCTACACTTCTGGACGGGTCACTTTGAAGATGCTCTAATCCTGTTTTCAATCATCCAACTAGCGTCCAAATAGTATAGAACTATATGGTTTGCCGTAGGGTTTATTTCGTGAATATAAAATTCTTCTCACCTCCCGATCTTATGAAGTTTGAGCTTGTCCACATTAACCCGGACCCGATTCTGATCATCTAGACCATACTATCACTATTAGTTCGGCTTGTACAACTCAACCCATGTCTATACCCTGCATAGACTGCAATTCTCATTCGGTAATTTCAACCAACATCAAAATTGATGAAACATGCCCCATCTGCGGTCTCTGGGGCCCGGCGCTTAAAGCAGGACGACGTGATACTACAGAATCCTTATGAAACAATACCGACCCCGTGTCTGGCCGAATCTGTCTTCGCGAAATTTTATATATCATGTATATTTATTTGTTCTCTTGAAAATGCTGTCTTCTTTGCGCCGTGTATTTCGTCCCAAGTCAAAGTCAGATAAAATTCCTAGTGCTGAGGAGAAGCCGACTCCAGATCCATCACTCAAACCACTCATTCAAACCCGTAGAACGAACTTTTACTCCGGGATTCATACGCTTCATAGCTCTGAGCGCGATAACATCGAGTGAGTCAGTTTGTCACAAACTGCGGGGCATAATCTGATTGTATTTCCTAGTATCGTCTTCGTCAATGGACTGAAATAGGATTGTCAAAAGACATGGAAAGCCAAGAGCTCGGAGGATCCGTGGCCAAAGACTCTGCTGCCTTTGGAACTCGAGACTGCTCGAATTCTCACTTACTCTCATGATGCAACTGTCGCCGGCAAGGAAGATGTTCCTTCCCAAAATCGGATCTCGAATCATGCAAATACTCTCGTGACGGCTCTGGCATCACTTCGGCAAAGCGACAATACAATGAGAACTTAAAAGCCTCCTTACTAGTTATATACCTATATTAACTAACATCATTAGAATGAACGACCTATAATATTTGTTTGCCATAGTCTAGGAGGGCTTGTCTGCCAGGATGTAAGCTCATCTCCCAGCTTGAACTGATGAATGTACTCATGTAGGAATTAGGCACTTGTGACAGCAAAACAACGATCGGAACAACATCTTCAAGATATCGTTAATTTCACCCGTGGTGTCATCTTTCTCGGCACTCCACACCACGGATCAAGTCTCTTCAAAATCGGCGAATTAGTTTCACGGTCGGTTGGAGTGATCAAGGAGACCAATAGCGACATTGTTCAACTTCTTACACGAGACTCGGAGGTCTTGGCCCGGATTCGAGACAGCTTCCAAGCTCTACTCATGACACGCAGCAAAGATGAAGCCAGTATGATAGATATCACTTGTTTCTATGAGGAACTGTCTACCAAGAGACGTGGAGTAATCGTCCCAAAGCATTCGGCTATATTACCTGGCTACATCGCAATTGGCATTCACAAGAACCATGCTGAGATGACCAAGTTTGCTAATCCGGATGAACCTGGTTTTGTCGCAATTTGTGGAGAGCTCAGACGTTGGATGAAGAGAATTCAGCAAACAAAAACCAACTTTCAGAGGCACAGTCCTGTCGCACACTGTGAGTAGAGAAGGCTTACCCAAGGGATAGAAGCTTATTGACACTCAATAGGTATCATTCCATACACTTGCAACCTGGATTTCGTAGGAAGATCCGAGATACTCCTGCAGTTGAAGGGTCAGCTTGGCCATCTGGATCCTCAATTACAGGGTAAATGGCATCGAAGAGCAGCCCTTCATGGTCTTGGTGGAGTTGGGTACGTTCAGCAACCCCCAATCGCGAACAAAGTTTACTAATCTGAGATAGAAAAACTCAGATCGCGCTGTCTTATGCATACTGGTTGCAAGAATTTTGCAAGGACACATCAATCTTTTGGGTCCATGCCAGTAGCACAGAACGATTCTCAGAAGGCTATGCCAATATCGCCAGAGAATGCAAGATCCCGGGATATGAGGAACCCAGTTTTGAGGTCTTGCCTGATGTCAGAGACTGGCTACAGAGCAAGGAGAGTGGACCGTGGTTGCTGATCATTGATAATGCTGATGATATGCAACTTTTCTTCCCTCAGTCAGACGAATCCTTCAAGCCAGTGCCTAGCACTGAGGATAGCTTGGGACAATTCATACCGGATTGTGCTCATGGGACTGTCCTTATCACCACAAGGAATATGCAGGCCGGCTCGAGACTTACAAAAGGGAAATGCCCGATCGAGGTGGGCAACATGGACGAATATGAGGCAACCCAGCTTCTACGACAAGGCCTAAAACAAGGAGATGAGCCAATGAAAGATCTTTTACAACTCGCATCTCGTCTAGAGTCTCTTCCCTTTGCTCTAGTTCAAGCTGCTGCTTTCATCCAAGAGAACTCCATCACAGTCACTGAGTACCTAGAGCTCTTTGACGGAAATGAAGACAACGCTATCGATCTTTTGAACGAAGAGTTCGAAACTGTAGGGAGAGACTCAGATACTCCCCGTGCCGTTGCACAAACTTGGATGCTATCGTTCCAGCAGATTGAACGACAGTACCCCTTCGCCAGCGAGATCCTCTCTCTGATGAGCTTGTTTGACCGACAAGCAATACCTCTATTGTTCTTAGAGTTCTACAGTGAGGTGGAGAAGAAGCTCGAAGAGTCAGATATCAAGATGCAACTTGTCAAAGCACTTGGAGTTCTGAAAGCATTTTGCTTTATTCGAGCAGAACCAAGTGGCGACCACAACATGCATCGTCTCGTTCAGTTGGTGACGCGGACTTGGCTGGTTCGCAAAGGGGACATGGCAGAGTTCTCTAGGCATGCCATGCTAGCTGTATCGGACTTTTATCCCTATGGGGAGTTTGGGCAGATTGAAACATGCACTGCGTATCTTGCGCATGCATACTCTGTCCTTGCGGCACAGAAAATTGAGGTGGAGGAAGACAGACTAGTCAGGGCTTCTTTGCTTCACAGAATGGGGGCATATTTCCGCTTTCAAGGCCGATACCGAGAGGCAGAGAAACTCCAGCAAGAGTCGATGGATATTCGCATTGAGTTACTGGGAGATGAGCACCCTGAAACCCTCGTCATCATGTCCAACCTTGCTTCCACGCTATCAAGGCAAGGCCGTTTCAACGAGGTTGAGACGCTGGAAATTCGCGTAGTGGAGACGAGAAAGCGTATCCACGGCGATGAGTGTCCTGAGACTCTTGATGCCATGAGCAACCTAGCTGTCACGATTAGTGACCAAGGCCGAGAAGAAGAAGCAGAAGTCCTAAACCGGCATGTGATGGAAGTGAGAAAGCGCATCCTTGGTGAAGAACACCTCGATACGCTTACCAGCATGGGTAACCTTGCAAGTGTTATTAGTGGTCTAGGCCGAGTGAAGGAAGCAGTTGAGATACATAGGCACGTTCTTGAAAAACGGACAAAGATTCTTGGAGAGGAGCACCCTGAAACATTGATAAGCATGTCGAATCTTGGTATGGAAATGGACAATGATTGCTATGGCATCGAAGCAGAAGACATATTGCAACGATGCATGGATATAAGAAAAAAGGTACTGGGCGAGGAACACCCAGATACGCTAAGAAGTAAGCATAATCTCGCCAACAAGTGGAAGAGCGATTGTGAGAATTGCGATCCAAGCTTTTCCGTCAGACTCGAGGTGCTCGAGGATGCTATCGGTCTCTACAAAGAATGCGTTCGTATTCGCCGCAAGATATTTGGCCCTGATCATATAGACACTCAAGAGTCTTGCAAAGGTTTAGCAGAGTGTCAGGAGTTATTTGAACGGGCTAGCAAGGAATTCAATGCAATTTCTGGGGAGAGTAACAGGTAGATCGTTTGCAAGAGTTCTCAGTAGATAGTTCAGGTGGGTTAGAAAATGACCGGCATACTGTATACTATAATATGAGGACTACTTAAATCCTACCTAAATTTACCTAAAGTTTTGGATATTCTTTAATAGATGTTAGCCGACGCATCTTCTTAGCGTGCCTATTATTTTGCAACCCGCCTGGTAGTCTCTTGATTGATTTAATTCGGCAACCTAACAGTTGAAGTAGCATTCTCGCCAAATCTTATCAGAAATGCACCACGAACACCCTCACCTTGCCCACATATACAAAACGGTGATTTCACACAGCAAAAAGATGTCAATCAGATAAAAACATACAACAGTGGGGATTCGCTGGTCATCACCGACCCAACTACTAATCCGCCCCTTATCAGCTTATCTATGGGAGAGTAGACAGGATCCCGAGTTCTCTGATAGGTATGGTTATATATAGCAGTGATGGCCATGCTCTTCATAATATCGTTGCTGTGGCATGAGTACAAGAATCAAGATCTATTGGCGATGGTGTTATTGGGGCTTGGACAGGAGACTAGGGCTTCAGTGTCTGGGTTTGTAGGGCTGTTCCGCTTCATCGAGCTCCATGGATGATTGCTTCACTAGAGCGCGTTCAGAGTTCCTTTCTACCAACATGAAACTCCGCGAACCAAACTTTGAGAAATCACATCTCATAACCTCTCGCGATATTTCGTTCTGATGTTGATGTAGCCTGTGAAATGAACTCATCACTGTTCAGCATGAACCAGTCATGTGTTGATACATATCAAACACACATCAGACCCTCAATGGCAAGTCGATCTGGCAACATAGCTATAGACTCCTATCATCTCCTATCATACTTATATTTGAGAAGCTTTCATGTGGTAATTGAACAAAATTTAAGTGCCTTATTGTCGTGGAGGCGAAGTTACCACAGGAAAAGGCTAACGACTCGTAGATATCCACTTTTTTAGTAACAAAAGTATTACATTTATCTTCCTATGTTTAAGAATATGCTCACGTCGTTTTATTGCCTAGCTGGAATCATTTCTGTCTTGAGACTAATCGGCCTGTATTCTGAACCGAATAGACTTCTGGGGTTGATGTTTGCCTAAGAAAGACTAAAAGAATCGATCCACTTGCTTCCCGGTTTATTTGATCATTTCCACGTCTAATATATCCCACATGGCATATGTAATTTATATTGGACACGCTCTCAGAATATCTCATACAACCTTAACTCTAGACATGAGTTTTCAACCGCTGAATCATAAGCTTCCTCCAATCATGGCTAGAATATCTCTTCAGACACCGTAAAGCTTGTGAACCCTCCAGAACGCTTCAGGCCTGCCATGCTTCCTCTTGCGAAATGGCAATAAAGCGTTCGGACGGGAAAGCCCATCTCCGCCAGGATTTAAAAAAACACATGACTGTGTTGCTCACTAGACTATGATAACTCTCTCGAATCCATACCCACAAGACTAGTGCATTAGGACAAGGATCTCCAGATCAAATTACACATAACTGTGCCACCCACCAGAACGCAATAACTTTTCAGAGTTTATGTCCATCAGGGCTGTTGCTCTCCAAAGCAAGTAACTCTCCAGAGTCTATGTCCCGAGACAAGACGCGTCGGTGCAGATAATCCGCCAAGATCAATATGCTCTCCAAAGCAATTGACTCACCAGAGTCTATATCCCTCAGTACAACACACATTAGTGTAGATGATGTTTGCCAGAGCGTGACGACCCTTCAGAGGCTGTGATAGAAAAGGAAGAGAGTTTGGAACGGTTGGCCGGAGCGATAACAAAGGCGTAAAGTGTTGAGGATGCCTGAGGCATTTTCCTTAGATATTACTGTGAGCCTTTGTTTCTTAGAATGACGCCTAGCTCACAAAGGCAAGCCAAAAGATGTCATTTGCGGTCTTGTTAGATGGTCTCTACTCAGCTGCGGCAATCCGACGACTGGCGCTTAACTAAAGCCATCGAAAGTTGAAAATAGTATCGCGCTTATTTATTCCTGTCTAATCCATGGCCAAGAAGAATCGGCCGCAGGATGCGAACACGAGAATGCATGGTATCGATTTTGAGTGCCTATGACACGTTAGTTCAATTGAGAAATAGACCAGCGATGGTAATGAGAGAAGGTTCAGGGGACTTCAAACAGGCGAATGTGAAAGGCACGAAGACCTTTATTTGCTTCACAAGGGTAATCCATTCATGTGTAAGCCATCGTTATTTAAGATTTGGCGCAACGTCGATTTATCCAACATAGGGCTGGTAAGGCAAATGACTGAGCAAATGCTTAAAAGTATAGATCTTTGTATTGCAGGCGATGAATCTCACCGTGAGTAACCGAATCTAATTTTATCCTACTAGTTGTCTCTTTAGGCGTAGGGCTTGCGGGGCTACTATATGTTAAGGAATACCTAAAGGTATATATGAGTTTAGGTAAAATTTAGGTAGCTTTTATAATCCTTTAGAACCCACAAGCATTACGGGCGTCTAGAGAGATTCTCACCTCCTGTCTCCAGTGAGAAATTTGGACCACCATCTGGGCCATCAGCGCCACCTAGCCTTGTTCCTGAACCCCACTTAGTGCACTGGCTTGTAGTGCAAGGTCTGAAACAACGTTTTGAAACTGGATAACCAATCGTCCACCTTTTCAACCCTGGTCTTGAGATCCAAAATATACCAAAACCACAGCGATGCCGCCCAACGCTCAGGAACGCAGCGCTTGCGGATGAAATCGCACGAGTACCAGAATTAGGCGCTGACCTGGGTCGACTGGTCTGAGTCGCTGCGACCTGTTGCTGCCCATCGGGCCTCTCCACACAGAGCAAGAAACCGCTGAAACCAAGTCTGAATAGCAGCAGCTCGCGGCCAGACATGGCGGCCATGACACAGCAGCGCTGACGGTTCTCTGCATCTTTGACACTGCTGAGAGCCCGAGTAGACCCTAACATCAGAGGAAGCCGTTGACGCGATTCGATACCCACCGGATCGAATCGTGAGTCGCCTCATCTTTGGTTGGCTCTCCGGCTTCACATCCATGCCATGAGGAGAACTCCATGGCCGATGGTGTATGCAGGGGCCAACCAAAGTTTGTTCTGCATGTTGCATTGTTTCTAACAAAGAGTGTGACTGATTTGCGCATATGCAGGCGCTCTTAAAGTCTGCCTTTGCCAGCTGTTCAGTGGCAAACCCCTCTTCATTTTCCTATTGTTCTCCTTTCATTCAAAGCCCAACAATGGTGTTCAATCACCTTCATTGACCTTTTTCCTATCCTTAAACTTCTATTCTTGTGCTACTATTGTTCACCTATTGACTGTTCGGACTGGTTCCAATATCACACATTCCTCTCTTTTGTTCACAAGCATCGACTCACTTATATACTTTGAGCCACGTTCACTTACACGATCTGACAAACTTCACTTCACTGTTGTCCCTTCTCACTCAAATCAAAGTTTTACAACAAGCTTTAACAACCTCAAAAGTAAGTCTTTACATATATCTGGCAAATATCATCGTCTAACCAATTCTCCTAGCTTCCTTCCTTTGATCAAACTTCCGATAAAGTTTCGTCTCTCAACTTCGTCAACTCTCTCAAAACACCATCCAACCATTTTCATTCATTCTCACCTACCGACTTCGACCTCGCCCGATATGTTCGGCCAACGAGTTTGGGGCCCAGGGATGATATTCCTTCAGATCCTGCGTGTCCTCACAATCATCAGCCTTCTCACTGCTGGTGCCGCTTACTGGGTCCTCATCATCAAGATCAACACCTCGAAAGGATGGTTCTTCTTCGAGGTTCTTTCCCACGCCATAATGAGTTTGGTTGCCATATGCCTTATCATTTCGGAGTTACCCTTCTGGAGGAGCTTCTTCGCCAACCATTGGCCTGTGTTCTCAGATGAGCATGGTCTTTGCTGGCTTGGTGTTGGCCTCCTCCTGGTTGGAACAAACCTCCTTGGCAATCTCAACTCGCCATATCACGCCAGCGATGAAATTGGACTCCCTTTCTGGCGACTCGTCCTAGCCTCGGGCATTTTGACTTGTACCTTCGGTGTCCTGAATCTCATCAGCACTCTCATCTTCCGTGGCAAAAACGTCAATGCTCGGAAGATCCGTGCCAATGGCTCCCTGGCGGACGAAGAATCGTTCGGCAAACCCCATTCTAACTACAGTGCCTCGTTTACTAATTCAGAGCCTCCCAAGAAGACATTCATGTCGTTTTTCTGGAACAGAAACCGAGGAGGAGAGTCAACCCCCGCCCGACCACACATCAGCCAACCCATAACTCGTGAGCGCGACCTCGAGCGCAACGCCCCGCCTCATTACGAGCAACACCACGAACCCGCCTACGGTAGTCGACCGTCACACGATTCAGACGAGGATCGTCGAAGTCCTATCGTCCCTGAAGTTCGCCGTCCCGACACAGCTCTCCATCCAATGAACATTCGCCCACACAGCCCAAGTATGTACTCGGAGGCGCACATGTCCCGTTTCTAGGAACAAGCGCGAAAGCAGGCAGAGGAGAACCGCTCGTCACAGATTCTGAAGATGGTTACCGAGGCAGTAAAGAATGCTGAGAGGTGCGACTCGGCCAACAGTGATGACTGTCAATGCAAGGATTGTACGCGTGAAGGAAAAGGGCAGAAAGGCGTTTGGACACAAGGAGTCAGGAATACCCGCATTTTCATTGGGAATAATAGGACCAACCTAAGTTTATGACTTTCGTTACATGTTTTCTAGCAGGATCACTTTTTTCAACCAAGTTTATGACATTTCAACAAAATCCGTGCGTTGTGTAAGGTGCTTTTACCATATACTCATCGCGTGATCAAAATAACAAATTTATGTGTCGTCAAATAAATTTGAAAGTCTAAAACAAGAGCTGCTGAGATCTTTTATGTTGATTCGTTTTAGGTGTCAGGGCACTCGGAGAGGAGGTTTTTAGGTTCAAGTCAACGGTGCTTACCTACTTCATGATACTCAACGAGACTACGTTGATAAGCTCAGGACGAGCAGATGCCTAAACTTAGGAACTTGGAAATTGTGCTACATAAAGAACAGATCCCCCCAAACGCGAGCAGCTCATTTTCTTTCTTCTCGTCCCTCAGACTCAAAACACGGATAGGTCCTGTCAATAGAAACAAAGGGCTCCTGATACATTCTTGCACGACTGAAGAAAGAATTCTGGGATTAAATAGATCGAATAGTGTAATTTACGCCCCGGGAAATAGTTTTAAAACCCTTCCTCTGGCCTGCTCTATTGACTATTGACTCTGTTTGTCGCTATCTCTCCCTTTTCAACCATGACCATTGTTGGGTGGAGCCTCAGGCATCCGTCACTAATATTCCAGGCCCATGCCCTCTAGCTTCGCCTAAGCCTAGCCTACATAATCATCACCATTACCATCACTTCACCTCACACGACTAGCTGCGCTCGTCTCCATCACCATCATCATGTCTGGGGACTCTGCTGAGGTCGCGGAGGATTACCGCATGGCTTTGGAGGATCTATCCTCCAACATGCGCTTTGAGATTAGCAACCTGACAGTTATCGCTCGTGAGAATACTGAACATGCTCTAGCAATCGCAGAGGTTTTGCAGCAACACATCCTTAAGGTAAGTAGCATGCTTGAGCGCAATCTGTATGCGCTTGGTTTTGTATTTATTCAACTGCTAACTGTGCTATAGGCAGCCCCGAACAAGAAACTCCCAGCTCTATACGTGCTCGACTCGATTGTTAAGAATGTCGGCACCCCATACACCCTCTACTTTGGCCGCAATCTCTTCAAAACATTTATGGAATCATACGCAGTAGTCGATCAACCAGTTCGTCGCAAGATGGAGGAGATGCTTAGAACATGGAAGGAACCTGTTCCTGGGTCTATGGACAGCAGGCCTGTCTTTTCGCACGAGTTGGTGCGCCCCATTGAAAATGCACTCTTCAAGGCACGCGCCGCAAGCATGCCCCAAGCGGGAATGATGCCAGGGCGACCGCGATCTGCCGTGCCTCATCGTGATACCCCGACACCGCCTGGGCATGGGATAAGACTCCCTCCAGGCCATCCAGCCCAACAATACACATCAAATGGAGGACAGTCATTGAGCAATGACATTCGCAATCTAATTGTGGCCATACAGGCCGAAGCCTCGCGCAATCCCCAAGATGCTGGTGTTCAGACTAGATTAAGAGCACTCCATGACCTGCAGGGCATTGTGAACAGCACTAGCTTGCCTCCGGATCAGCTTGAGCTCATTAAGAACAAAGTAACTGAACTTGCTGCCGTAAACATGATGGCGCCTCTGACCCAAAGGCCTGCGCCTACTCCCCCTGTGCCTGTTCAAGCACGCCCGATGCCTCCAGTGTCCGTAGCCCATCCTCCGCCTGCGGCTCCGGCTCCAGCGCAAGAAGGTGTGACGCTTGATGCGCTCTTGGGCAAAGGAGCCTTGGCCGCCTTGATGGCAAGACAGTCGGCTACACCTCAGAGCTCAACACCAACTCCCCAGCCTCCTCAGGTTCAACCTGAACCGCCAAAGCCACCAATGCCTAGCATGTCTGCAATGCCACCCATGGCCCCTATGTCATCAATGTCAGCGATGCCTGCGATACCGGGGATGCCTGCGATACCTGGGATGTCACCAGCTCCGGTACCAGCTCCAGCGGCAAATGCAGCTCCATGGAGTCTTCTTGATCAACTACGAAAGTCAGGTTTGCTCCCGCCTGCGTCTGCGCCTGCGTCAGCGCCCGTGCCAGTGCCACTGCCAGTACAAGGTGGCATAAATGTGGCAGCTCTTAAACAACCTTGCCAGCCTTCTTTGATCCGTCAACTACACAACGACCTCGGCCAACCTTGTACTCAGTGCGGTAGACGGTTCCGAGATGATGCGGCCGGTAAGAAGCAAAAAATTGCTCATATGGACTGGCATTTCCGTGTCCACCAGCGAACCAACGAAGCCGAGAAACGAGGCATGCACCGGAGTTGGTACGTGGACCAAAGCGTAAGTCGTAATTCTCCCTCCTCAAACTTCCAGGTTACTAAGAACACTCCAGGACTGGCTCAAGTCAAGAGAAGTCGTCGACGTAGACCACGTCCCCACCACTGAAGATGCTGCCGCGCAGGCTTCGAAAGCATCTGAGGCTGCTAAGCCAAAGTACATCCCCGTGCCGGACCCATCTCGCGGTATCAATACTGTTTGTCCAATTTGCCAGGACAGATTCGAGAACAAATGGCTTGACACAGCGCAGGAATGGGTGTGGCTAGACACAGTTCTAGTTGGTAATCGTGCATATCATGCTTCCTGTCATGCAGAAGCAACTCGGGATCGCGAAAACACGCCAGTATTAGGCAAACGAAAAGCTGAAACAAGCATCGCATCACCCAAAGTTCGGTCACTCAAGACATCAGCTTAAAAGAAACAAGCATTGGAACGGCATAAATACTGGCTTGGTGGCATAGGCGTTATGGAATGAACATGGAAGGATAGGGGCAGTTGAAGCATTACCATGGAGTTGTGTCAAGGGTTATTTTTAGCATTTTTAGTCAACCTAACTACTGAATTGGTTGCAACGTAGTTCAGATAACTTAAACCTATGCAAATTGGTATTTCCATGCTGTGTGCCTCTAGAAATAACATTGTGTCGTAGTCCTTTGTAGGATATGATTCGGTAGTGGTAGTACTGTACGAGCTAGCAAATACCGATTCTATGGAGCCGAGAGCGGCCCGTTGTTCGGGGATTGGTCCCCGGGCACGAACACGGACAGGACCTGAACGCGTTGTACCCAGTGGGTGGCTAAAGGTGTGGTCCACTCTATTTTATTTCAGCTTCCACCTCAAAGCCATTCCATAATCCTACCCTGCCAACCAACCCACGACAACTCGACACGACGTTCGCTCCCCAGTGGCACAAAACTTGAAGCTTGCCTTTCGTCGTCCGTTGATCGGCCCAACCACAGCGATAATGGCGGTTGACTGTCCAATCTGCAACAAGCCCGTAAAACCGTCCGAGATCAATAACCACATCGACTCAGGATGCGAGAGCTTCATAATAGACAAGGAGAATGGTTCGGCGCCGCCACAATCGCAGACACCACAGAGCAACTCCCAAAAACGAACCGCCTCCAACTTCTTCTCTACGCCCGCGCCAAAACGACAAGCCGCTTCTGAGAACCGAATAGCGGCTCCTATCAACGATACTCAACCACCTATAATAGGAAAGAAGAGGACGTTTGAGGAGGGTCCTGGTGAGGGTTTGGGAAGCTTAAGAGACACTAAAGATACGACGAATGGCGACAGCGTGAACGGAACGAGTGGTTGGGATCGAAGCACGGAGCAGGATGGAAGGGTGGTGAAGAAGACGAAGACGCAACGAGCTGCGCCCTTGGCTGAACGAATGCGACCACGAACACTCGATGAAGTATGTGGACAAGATCTGGTCGGGCCAAATGGCGTTCTTCGCTCCCTCATCGAGTCGAATCAAGTACCCTCGATGATCCTATGGGGTGCTTCAGGCACAGGAAAAACGACAATAGCGCGATGTATTGCACGTATGGTTGGAAGCCGGTTCATTGAGCTTAATGCGACAAGCACAGGGGTCAGTGAATGCAAAAAGTACTTCCAAGAAGCGACAAACGACCTTAGTCTTACTGGCCGAAAGACGATCATATTTTGCGATGAGATCCATCGCTTCAACAAGGCCCAACAGGATGTCTTTCTCAAGCCTGTTGAAGCTGGTACCGTGACGTTAATTGGCGCCACGACAGAGAATCCTTCTTTCAAGGTGGCGAGTGCTCTTCTCTCTCGGTGTCGTACATTTACACTACAGTCTCTCACGACAGAGGATGTGGTGCGTATCCTTCAGCGTGCGATCAAGGAGGAGGAATCAGTCTATCCACCAACACCACTTCTGGACGAGGCTATGATAACTTATCTTGCCCGGTTTGCTGATGGCGATGCTCGTACGGCACTGAACCTCCTCGAACTTGCTCTCTCACTCACAACTCGCGAGAATATCACTCAAGAAGATATCAAGGCCGCCCTTACCAAGACTCTTGTCTACGATCGTGCAGGCGATCAACACTACGATACTATTTCTGCTTTCCATAAGTCAGTGCGTGGAAACGATGCAGATGCAGCACTCTACTATCTTGCTCGCATGCTCCAATCTGGCGAAGATCCACTGTTCATCGCTCGTCGTATGGTCGTTATCGCATCCGAAGATGTTGGTCTGGCGGATAACACCCTCCTACCTCTCGCTACGGCCACATACACAGCTACACAGCAAATCGGCATGCCAGAAGCTCGAATCCCACTCGCACACTGCGCTGTCGCACTATGTAACGCACCCAAGAGCACCAAAGCCTACCGAGCTCTCAACAACGCCTACGCAGCACTTCGCGAGCCAGGTGTCGCCGGCCTCCCTGTACCTCTACATCTACGCAATGCGCCCACAAGACTTATGCGGGATATGGGCTATGGTGCTGAGTACAAGTATCCGCCAAACTATCGCGATGGCCAAGTGAAGCAGACGTATCTCCCAGACGAACTCATTGGACGTCGCTTCGTGGAAGACCGAGATTTGGGAACAGAAGTTGACCCAGATTTGGCGATGGGGGGGACATAGTTCTATGGATCAATGCTGGAATAGACTGGACAAGGGAAAAGGATTAAGAAAAAAGCGTGTTTTGCATTGTCATGGGAGTCAGGATAGGTTTGGGTATCTTTTCACGGGGTTTGTAATATTTGTACTATAGAGACCTTGGAGACAGAAATGATGGTCTCAAATTTGTAATTTGTATAATACCACAAAGCAATATCTTTGATTTCCATACTTCGTTGTCATGCCGTGAGAAATGAGGATGACTATGCAATCCGCCATGTAACGCCTGAAATCAAACCTGAAGGCGCCGTTCTTATGCCCGTTCGTATGTGTCCTTAATCATCCTGTGTCAAGTCTATGAAGCTAATATCGCTCACTCGAAAAATATTAGCCCGAACACCCCTACGTTCCAGAGCTGCTGTCTCCCTAGCCACCAGCTCGTCGCGTTCTTCGGCGTCTACTTCCACCTCTTCGAAGAAACTCCCGGTGCCAGCCCTAGGGATGAGTAGCTTCTTCTTCCGCGCAGGGGCAGGACTAGGGTTGGTGCTTTGGTCTGCGGGGAGGGATGGTTGTTGTCTTTTATTGGGAGATACAGGGGGGCGTGAGATGAGGGACGAGGGGGGGACAAGATCCGATGACGAGTCACTATCAAAGTCGTCATCAAATATTGGTTGCGGCTTCTGCTGTGGCTTAGGATTTGGAGGAGGATGTTTTGCGGCAGGAGGCTGAGAGGAGGTAAGGCTCTTGGACTTTTTGGTAAACATGTCTATAGACATCTGCTTCATCTTGGGGGGCTGAGATGACTGTGAAGAAGTAGCTGGTTGTCTCGTACGTCTGAAACTTTGTGCTGTATCTTTCAAACTTTGCAGAGAACCGTTCGGGGGAGGCATTTCACGTAGTGTACGAGAAAGCTCCTGAGGAGCAACGACACGACTCCTTGGCCGTGGTGATGGCGAAGGTGGAGGCGAGTCTGCTGCACAGGGTGGGCTAGATGTGATAATAATCGCTTGCTGTTCATCTGAAGGTTTTCGTGTCCTAGGAGTCACCTGTGAGCTGGCAAGTGTCCAAGGGGTTGCAGTCTGCCTGACGGGGCTACAGGTTGACGCAGGTTGCTTACTAGGCTCCAGCGGGGAAGGAATTCGTAAACGGCGAGACGTTGTCGGTCGTACTGGTGAGGTGATTATCTCGCACTCTTTCGATGTCCCCTTGGAAGCTATCGTTGATGCTGTATGGGGCTTGCTCGCTCGCACATACTTGTTCAGTGCGCCAGCAGGCATTCCTGTTTTGGGCCCAGGTTTCGATCTTGTCACTTTTGGTTCCTTTGCTTGGCGTTTCTTCTTCTCTGTAGCTTGTTGCGCTACCTGAGCGTCTGCAAAGGCCTCCGGAACCTTTAGTTTGGCCAATATTTCTAATGCCCAAACACCCTCCCGAGCTGAAGGGTTATACGGGACCGGCCTTCGTTTTGTCGTCGCGGCATCTTCGATATTCTCTGCGTCTTCAACTTCTTCGTCGCTATTTAATGCCAGTCCGTTTCGGCCTTGCAAAATTTTTTCATCTTCCTCTTTAGACAAGTCGATGGGAATGATTTCGATCGGAACGTGCTGTATTCGAACTTGGGGAACCATATCGTTCTTGAGATCAGACCTGATACCTGTGACCCCTTTGACGTAGTCCGGATGGTCATTCCCTGCTTCAGATTGCAACTTCTGGACCAGAACTGCATGAGAGAGCACCTTTAGGAACTTGAGTGCACCTACTCGGTAATCCCAGCCGAAGACCTCTCTTGTAAACTCTCTTAGATCCTCAAAGTCGATCTCTCGTTTGAGATGAACCTTTTCGCGAATCTCATCCATGCTGCTTTCAGGCGATACAACAGGGTGGGTATAGTAACGGAGAATCTTGAAGTCGGGAAAGGTTTCCGGTATCGCCAAGGCTTTGTTTCGCCTCTTGAAGTGCCCTTTCTCATTTGTGCGAAGCTCGTGTATTAGGGAGTTTCTCCAAGATTGGATCCCTTTCTTATCGACCGCCTTCAACCGACAAAGATCTTTGCCAAAGCCAGCCTTGGCAGCCTCGACAGCCACCTTGATTCCACAACCAGGTAGCCCATTAGGGTCGTAGTCGCCACCGCTCATCAAAGCAACGAGAACCATACCCTCCCGAGTGAGGCCCTGCTCTTCGAGTTTCAACTTTTCTGTATCGAGAAGTGAGACGTGTGTTGGTGTTGTATCACGCTTTGATCCCGGTGACCATTGTCGCAGCATCTTAGTGCATCCAAACATCAGAGCATCAACATCTTCAGTTAGAACAACATCTACGATGCCGTGCTTCTGTAGCAGAGCGCATTCAGCCTCAGCCTCTCCCGGCGCATCGTGAATGTTGCACCCGAATAATCGAATCAATCGTTTTGCCTGTGCATTTGCGAAGGAGTCACCTCGACCAGATCTTTTGTTTCGTTTAACCGCAGGCTTATATGGGCCGTCGAATACGAAGATGGGCTCGACTGGACATGCCAGTAAACGAACGAGTCGGTAGAATAAAGTTCGGATCTCGGGATTTGTGCCGCCTGGCCGTTGTTAGAGAAGCACTTCAATGTATTCAAGTACCTGTGCGATATACCTTGTGCTGCCTGGTTTTGAAACTGCCAAATCGCAATATCAATGGCTATTCGTAAGGGGCGCCCTTGCTTCTCTAAGGACTCGGCGGCGAGTTTAAGTAAGGCTACTCGTTCACCTTCACCAATTTCCTGGTAGATCCTAGAAGATTTAGCGCTAATTTGCAGTGTTGAAGTTTTGATTCTTACCCCTTGATACCCATTTGAACATCAGAAACACTATGAAGCGAACGGCTTCACGTTCCCCAAATTTGATAGTCGATGATGTAGGTAGATTGAAGTTCAAGGTCTTGGCCCCACGTCGCTGCGGTTACCAGAAGACACTGTTTTCTTAGGTGGTGAGGGCGGTATGTCGGCGCTATAAACTCCGACTTCAAAAGATCCATCAACCAACCAGCGTTGAGTTACACGGTTACGCCCAGACCAGGGTATCTCATTGCCAACAATTTGAGCAACAAGGAGAAAGAAGGAGGACCAAAACACTCAGAAAACGCAACGTATCAGCCATGGCCTCGGGCGCTGGACCTACTGGACCTACACTTGCTCATAGAAGCGTGGCTAGTATCCGTGGAGGTCCTCCTCAGGGGGCAGGCCCAGCCACTCCCCACACCCCGAATCGCTCTTCTATTGTTTCCACTTATGGCTCACCCTCGACTGTTCGTGCCGATGACGAGGTCATCATCATTGAGCTAGGCTCACGTCATATAAGGGTAGGATTCGCTGGCGATGCATCCCCTAAAGCGACTCTTCAATGCAGCCCTGAAGATCAAAGGCGGGCTGGAGACTTTAGAGGCTGGCAACAACCAACACGACCTGGGCTGCAATGGTCAAAGGAACATGAACTTTGGCGATATGATTTAAGAGATCTTGAGCTTGGTCTATACCAGGATAAACTGGAACGTGTTCTACACGATGCCTTTTCAAAGTTTGTCTTACTCAAATCTCAGAAGACGACTTCCTAACGTCGATATAGATACTTGCTTATTGACTCGAGACCAAGAAGGATTGGACTAGTCTTGGACCCTGGGTTACCCATCCCGCTCTTGACAGCCACGCTTGACACTATATTCAACAGATTTCAGACGCCTACGATATCTCTCATGTCAACACCATCCATGTCAGCCATTTCAGCAGGTGTCAGATCTGCCTTGGTTATAGACATGGGCTGGGCGGAAACTGTCATCACCAGTATCTACGAATACCGCGAAGTCAAAACTACACGGACAGTTCGAGGTGGCAGAGCATTGCTTGACGCACTCTATGCAACCATCAAACCCTTAATCCCTGGAGAGCACGATGTCACCAAACAAAGAGCGATCAGCTTTGACGAATGCGAAGACATCATGTGTCGCTTGATGTGGTGCAAGTCATCAGAGTTCAGAGCATCTCAAAGGCAGTCAACCCAACTGGAAACAGTCGATGAGCAGGAAGAGCTCGAAGCCGAGTCAGCGGAAGCAGGTGTTCCAACTGGAGTTGCTCAAATACCTATCAACACAGCACCTCGCCCCTTGACGGTCGATCTTCCTTTTGAGAAACTTGCTGATGTTTGTGACGATACCTTCTTCGACCCTGCAGCAGACCGAGCAACATTTGACGACGAAGAACTACCCCTGCATCTGTTGTTATACAGACATCTTTTGCAGTTACCACTGGATGTACGAGCAATCTGCATGTCGCGAATAATGTTCACCGGGGGCTGCTCTAATATTTTGGGTATCAAACAACGCATTATTGACGATTTAACAGCTATCGTCAACAAAAGAGGATGGGAGCCAGTATTTGGCAAGGTGGTGGACAAGGCTCGCAACAGTGTTAGGATTCATCACCAGTCAAGCACCACTTCACCTACTGAAGGCTCTCCATCCTCATCTCAGACTGAAGATGAACAAAATAAATCTCCAAAGAGCGCAGCCGATACAAAACCCGAGCATGACCCGATCGAGGCCAAGGTTGTGCGACAACGGGCGGCTGTGCCGCAAGTCAAAGGTCAGATACGTGTGCTTCATACTCTTGGCCCTTGGATCGGTGGCAGTCTGCTCTGCCAGCTGAAGGTGCCCGCCATGGCGATCATCGATCGCGAAGCATGGCTACTACAAGGCGCCAATGGAGCTTCCCGGCCCAGCGATGTGGACTTCAAGGCACAGCAGCGTCAGAGTGTGCAGGCTGGAGGATATGCTCGAGGAACTGGAGGGCATCATGGAAACTGGACTTTAGGTGTATGGGGCTCGCTATAGGAGGTTTCGACCATAGAGCGTTGAGCGATATCATGACATGAAATGAGGCACCTGTTGGTGGTGAAGACAAACAATCAGATAGGCAACCAAATACCCGATTTACTATCAAAGAAGCTTAATTGGCTCAATTACAATGTTTGTCTCTTCTGCCAAGAATGAATAGGCCTTTGAAACTTGATGTCTTATTCCGCAATGGTCCGGAGCCGCTCGGGTAATTGCATTAAGCAAGCTCTCCACTGTTAAGCTTCGCAGCCGACGTCAAGCTCCAAACTCGCTGATCAGCCAATATCGTACGTACCTCAGTCATGCTTTATATGAGCTGTTCGACAACTCAACAGCCACCATGAACAGGACATTATCGCGCCTACGGTGTCGCAATCTGCAACCGAGGCTCCATCCAGTCTTGGCCTTGGTCCGCCACTTCGCAGACGCAAAGCGACCTCCCTCAGCACCAAAACCCATTGTCGATATCAAGCACATTCGACAACACGCGGGGCTTTATCAGCAGACTTGCGTAGAGCGCAATTATCGCAATCAGGCACAGAACCCAGCTAAAATTCTAGAGCTTCATGCCCGATGGCAGGATCTTCAGCGTCAAGGCCGCACTCTGCGTGAGCGGTCGAATTTGTTGAGGAGGCAGCTTGCAAACCCAGCAACCAGCAGTGATGATGAGGATCTCAAGGAAGTGCGCCAATTGACCCGTGAGCAGATCCAGGAGGAGGCGCGACAGCTTAAACAGAATCTTTCAGCAATTGAAAAGGGAGAATCAGAAGCAGTTAACCAAATGGAGGAGCTTGCGCTCGAGTTACCTAATCTCACTCATCCAGATACGCCAAAGGGAAGTGAGTTTGAGGTCATGAGCTATATCAACGACCCACCCACCTTTAAGGAATCACCTGAGGATAAGATTTGGCGTTCTCATGTTCATATTGGTTCTGAGCTTGGTATCTTTGATTTCGCGGGTGCTGCCACCGCTTCCGGTTGGGGTTGGTACTATCTTCTTGGTGAGGCTGCTCAGCTTGAGCAGGCCTTGGTTCAGTATGCCCTAGCTGTCGCAACTCGTCATGGCTGGACTCAAGTATCGCCTCCCAGCATGGTATATAGTCACATCGGCGCAGCATGTGGATTCCAGCCCCGCGACCTAAATGGAGAGCAACAAATCTACACCATCGCCCAGTCGGCTGACGACGCTGAGCGCGGTGTCCCTGAGATGTGCCTTACTGGAACTTCCGAGATTGCCCTCGCAGGAATGAAAGCCAACACAACCATCGATTCTGAGGATTTGCCTCTCAAGCGCGTTGCCGTCTCCCGATGCTATCGCGCAGAGGCCGGGGCCCGTGGCGCCGATACCAAGGGACTATACCGAGTACACGAATTCACCAAGGTCGAGATGTTTGCTTGGACAACACCAGAGGAGGACGCCGCTCAGGACCTCTTTGATGAGATGCTTGATATGCAGACTGAGATCCTTTCATCACTCGGTCTCTACTGCCGTATCCTCTCAATGCCCTCTCACGACCTCGGCGCATCAGCCACCCGCAAGATCGACATAGAAGCTTTCTTCCCCAGTCGTCGCGGTAACTGGGGGGAACTCACATCAGCTAGCATGTGCACTGACTACCAGACCCGCCGTCTCGGCACACGGACACGTATTGATGGGAAGTCCTCCTTCCCTTGGACATCCAACGGCACTGCCCTGGCAGTTCCTCGTGTGATGGCAGCTATCTTGGAGAACGGGTGGGATGAAGAGGCCAAGACTGTTACAATTCCGGAGTGTCTGCGGCCATGGATGGACGGCAAAGAAAAGATTGGCCTTGGCGGGCGTCGCTCAAGCGTGGATCGCGTGTAAGTTTGAAAGAAATAACGGGATAAAGTATGGTTTTGATTGTGTGCGTGTACGAGTTGAGAATATAACGGAGGCATAATTGCTATGAAATCTTGATATATCTTAGTTAATATGAAACGCAGGGCGCGATCTATCTGTTGATACAAACTATCTCTTATGGTTTCTCCATCAGATCTATACAGTATGTGAGCACATTCTGTGTCTGACTACATCACCACGATAAGTTCTTCGGCCTCTTCTCCCAGCCTGGCATCCGAAACTCCATCCCGGGACTTCCTCTCCAACGATAATATCCAGACATCTTCTTCATCGCCCCAACCCAACCCAACTCTCCTCTCTTCCACGCTTTCCCTCTGGTACCATCTCCTCGGTGCTGCACCACATACACACCTCCATACGATGCAGTCATCAACTTCGCCTCGCCATTCTCAGGATCGCCGCTACTATAGTATTCTCGTCTTCTTGGTGTTCGATTTGCTTGAAACTTTTTATCATGGTCCAAATCGAGGATCTCATGTGCGGCAACCTCCATCCATACATCCAACGTGCGGAGATGATCTGCATAAATGACGAGAATGGCGAGAATAGAAGATAGGCCAGACGCAAGCCAAAATACCCAGAATGATGAGCCTTCGGGACCATATGAGCCTTCAATCGACAAGATCCCGGATACGACCGTCAGGGGAAGTAAAAGACCTCCCAGATATGCAATGCGATCGAGACTCCGTGAGTTTGAATCCTTCGGCTCGTCCTGAGATTGCTGGGCATATGACTGAAGAGCAACCGTCATAGAGAGCTGGATACGTCTTTGGAGCCGTTCTGACAGAGTTGTCCAGTCAGCAGATGTTATTGTACTGAACTCGCCTCGGCGCTCCATGCTTCTCGTTGTATCAGCATTCGTCTCGAGGGCGCGGGCGATGGTCCACTGAACATCCAGAGAATCGGGCCCAAGAGGCGGTAATGAGTCTAGTTTCTGGAGCCAGGTGTCATATATGATCTCGGCTACTAGATCTTCTACAGGTCGGATGTCAATGAGGGCTTGCCAGAGGGAGTCTTCCAGACCGGATCGTTTCGGGGGGCGTTTCCCTTGTTTGTTGCTATCTGGGCGTGTGTTGCTTAGTATTCTGGAGGGGCGATGAGGACGTGGAAGTAGTCGAATCGGAAGACCATCAAGAAGAAGAATAGGCAGTCGTTCTTTGAGCATAAGCGATGCGCGACAGATTCTGATGCCCTCGGCCTCTTCAAACTCGCCCTCACTATCGTCTTCTTCCGAATTCCTTTTTCTTACGTCCGTCTCAGGAAACTCCCAAGCCCACCCTCCCTTTTTCTTATCCAGCTCCATCCCTAGCAAGACGCCTATGTCACATTCGCCTCTTACAAGTGCCATCCTCCGCCAACCAGGTCGTTCCACCGCCACCATCTCTTCTTGAAACTCATCAGCATTGAGTATCTCTTTCTGTCGACAGTTCTCTGTGCTCCATTCTAGGAGATATGGCCGAGAATATTGTGGTCTCCCGGCACTGGGAATGCCCCGCTCCGATGAGCGCCGGCGGGTCGTCCGGTGTCTGGGCTCGGAAGCCGGACGAAGTCGTGACATCTTGATTTTGATACCCTCAGTGAAGCGACTTAAGAAGAGTTGAGTTACCCAAGGAATTCGCTGTGGCTGTTTTCTGAGACCGGACCAGCCCCAGATCGAGGAAGTTTCACTCTTTTGAGTCCTTTGAGCGCCATTCCCACCCCGACCCCATGAACTCAACTCCCGTCATGGGAGAAGTTCTCAAGGCATATTGTCCCCATAATTCCACAGGAAAACGCTCTTTTTACCTGAGACTTTGAGGGTCCTAGAGGGTCTCAGCTAGGCAGATGTTCCCCTGCGCCTCCGTCAGCAAGTGTCCAAGTGTGGTCATGTGCCAAGTCCTTGAGTCCAGATGACCCAGACAGCAAAATAACTTCAACACGCGACGTATTCACCTGTGAAGAAATATTACATAAACAGCCGCTATAGTCAGATTGCTGGACAGAGAGGATTTGTTATTGAATTGCAGTAAGGCCTAGCCTGTCGCTGGTATCTCGGTCAACCATCTCAGCTCATGTCACTTGGAGCGTCGTCAAAAAAAACATCCCTGTGGTTCTATAAGCTAGCCTTCGTTCGTGCATGGCTCGTCATCTTTGTTGAAAGGTAAATTTACATAACATGACTCTCTTTCCCGCTCTTCCCGAAACGCCAGACCAGACGCCATTTTAACAGCGACAAATCATAGGATGGTGAGACTTCCACTCATCTCTTTCATTTCTCTACCCTCCGGTTCTGCCGTCTTCCTCGGTTTCAGTGCTTGTCTCCCTTCTGGCTTCTCCCTTTTCTGGTTTCTTCTTCCTTTCTCGCCCTTCCAAGCAATCATTCAAAGGAGTGTCGAGTGAAAGGTATGTGTCAAATGACGCTGGAAAAGAATAGACGGCCCAGTGCAAGAATCTCAGATCATAACCCCATTCGTATACGTGCGGCAACATGTCCAATCGATGATCGAGGTCAACTATCAATAACGATATTCCGAACTCTTTGAAAGTCGCATTCGGTGGTTCAAGCTCAACGGTGATGATCATCGTCACCATCGTGGTGCAAAGTCACACTGTTGAACTCGAGGAACGGGTCGGCAATTTCACCACCAGGAGTAGCCAGTCCACTGTCCAACGGGACTCCCTTCAAGTTCATCGCCCTTGATCCAGACAGATCAACACTCTCGCTTTCCTTAACATTTCGGAAGTTGACCGTATCAACTCCTCGCCCGGCATGAGGAACAATCGGTGGCTTCATGTGTCGAATCAGTGCCCATTGTGTCGTTCTAAAGAATGGATGCGCCTTGATATCTGATGCGCCAGCTCGGGCACCCAGTCGTCGGTTCTCATCTTTGATGAGTAGTTTTCTTATCAAAGACTTGCAGAGGCTGCGGCTTGGTTAGAAAAGCAAGATCAGGAAACCTTTCCGTAAGACTTACTTGGAGATTTGTGGTGCGCCAGCATGGTCAGGGAACGGAATATCCTCCCTAAGGATATTTGCGAATGTTGCATTGCGGTTCTTGCCCTTAAAAGGCGTTGTTCCGTAGAGCATTTCGTAGATAAGAATGCCCAGCGTCCACCAATCGACCGCGCTTGTATGACCGCTACCCTTAATTACTTCTGGCGCAATGTACTCTTCTGTGCCAACAAAAGAGTTCGTGCGGAAGTTGGCAATACATGAACGTGTATCGATGGTTGGCAGAGCGTCGGTTCGGGCTCCATTCTTGCCGACGATCATGGTCGGCTTGCCACCAGGGTCTGACTGCTTGGACAAGTCAAAGTCCGAGAGCATGATATGGCCCGATTGGTGAAGCAGAATGTCTATTACAACGGTCAGCGGCAGATTTGTAAGCACTGTTTCCCAACGTACTCTCAGGCTTGAGATCTCGGTAAATAAATCCCATAAGATGCAGATACTCCAGTGCTGCTGTCACCTCGGCAGCGTAAAAGCGAGCATCCTCTTCGGGAATGCATTTTCCAGGTCGTGTTTGGAGAGCCCGGAAGAACTCGCCACCACTGCAATATTCCATACACAAGTACAAATAGTCTTCTGACTGGAAAGAGTGGTATAATGTAACAATGAAGGGATGGTTACTTGTCGCAAGAATTTCCTGCTCTGCCAGAGCGCGCTTGATCTTGTTACGCTTGATCATTTCCTTCTTGCTCAGTACTATAGCCTGTCAGCTGTTGTCGCAATAGCAACTAGAGTGATCAACATACTCTTCATGGCATAAAGCCTGCTGCTCTTCTTCTCCCTTACGAGATATACCTTTCCAACGTCTCCCTTTCCAATAAGCTTGATCTTGTCGAAACTGGAAGGGCTAACTTCCACGTTTCGGACCTTGATGGAATTGGAACTGTAGGTTCGGCGGAAAGCCATGGCCGTATTAGGAGCAGGTAAAGCAGCAAGTACATCATCGGAATTGGCATGCTTGGCCTTGTCCTCAGCCTCCTGGGCCTTGGCTGACTCTATGAGACCGAGCGCGCCTGAACTTGTAAGGAGAGGATCTTTGCCGAGCTCGGCAGTCGCGGGACGCTCGTTGTTGTTGGGATCGTTTTTGGAGAATAGGCCCTGGGCATTGGGTGCGCTGGCGACTCTTCTAAGTCTCCGGGCAAGCTCCTCCTTTGTTTCGCTGGTAGTTTGATCGGTTGCAGGAGCACCATCGGGTCCTTGGACCTTGAGACTTGGCGTGTCGGGCGGGCTCGGGGGAACAGAGTCGGAATTATGGTGACGCAATCCTGGTTGGCCTTGATGGGCGAAATAAGGGTTCGCATGTGCCGTGGGACTCATGGCTTCCTCCAGCTGGTTGCCCTCGCTGGCCACGGTGTGTGCGCGCAGACGGCCAACTGTATTACTAAAGAACTTTGTATGACGGGATTTCGAGGGATCGGGAGTGGTGACAGTCAGGCCGCCCTTTTCCTTATCCTTGTCCTTATCGCTAGAAGCACTGCCGGTGCTACCTCCAGTGTTCATGCGGAAGAAATTGCGCAGGCGATGGCTCACCTGGCCGGAGCCATTGGATGTCTTTTGGGACGGCATAGCGACGGTAGCTCCAACGGGAGCGTTTGGATGGGTGGAGACGGAAACAGCTTTGGCGGGTTTTCGATTAGAGATTCGCTTCCATATTCGACAAAATAAATGGCCGGGAGACGAGCGAAAGGTCTTGGTAGGATGTTGATTGTGGCGGACAGAAGATCGACGGGGAGGGGAGTTGTTGCGCGTTGAAGTCGCGGCCAATGAAGACTCGCGGCTGTGCAATGAGACAGGATATAAATGTCGGGATTGAGTTTGTGATAGAGTGGATGAAGCTGTTGAAGAGAAAGAAGCAATAGGAGGACGTATAGCACCGCTGTTGAAGAAAAGGGAGAAAGAAGACACCGGAGCCTCAGAGGAATGACGCTGGCCTTCCAGTTGAGACCGAGACTGGGTCAGGCTATGGGTCTTGGTATTGGACTTGGTCTTGATTTGGGGATCGGATTGGAAATGGGCCATGGCCTTGGGAATGGGGGCGGCGTCGGAGCTTTCTGCCTCAGGCATGATTAATAATGCAGCATTGGCATCGGCCCCTCTCTATCGACTTCCGCTCCGCTAGTTAACTCAAGCTCTGAAAGCCCAGCGAATCTTTAGGCGTAGCTCGCCCATGAATGAAACGCCTCGCCTCTTCTAAGCTCGCTCGCCCGCCTCGCCTCGTACTTCTGTGGCTTGGCCAGGTCTAGGCTGAGGATCCTACCTTAGGGTCTTGGTATAGTAACGTTAGTTTTAGTTGACCTTGGTAGCTTGGGTTGGTTCCATGGCTTTAACTTAGTATCTTACAAACCAGGCTGCGCCTTCGGCAGCTCGGTCTCCCCCAACTATCCGCAAACTCCGGTGAGAGAATGTCGTGAGGTCGAGTCCGTAATCGCGAATTTAGCCAGAGCCGTATCCCGGAAAGAGAGACGGTTCTCAATGGTCTGTCAGTCTTTCGGGGATCCTAGGGCGAACGAGCCACTAAAAGTATAGGTTTCAAGTCGGTCGTTGCGCTAGAATCAAGAGGCGTCGATAGCGTCTTGCCAGATCGGAATAGAAACCCCTGCGTGTTGGTTCCCGTGGCCTGGGGTCATTTAAACTATGCAGGTTGTATTCGTACCTTGCGTCCCTGATAAATAACTGAGTTAAAAGCTCATCAGATTAATGAGGCGATCAACACTGGCACTCTGCCTATCCTGGTAACACATGACTGGGCCATGACGGTGTGGGGAGATATCACAGGCAGACAGGGAGGGCCTCGAGAGGGGTCGCTTTGTTTGTAGAACGACGCCAGACGACACGATACCCTGATAACGTTAACTTTGGAGGTGGCTTCGGGATCTAATACTGCGTCCGGCCATCTCAAATATCAACCCTAAATACCAAAGATATCCGACTCAGTAGTGCCGTTTTCTTATCGCCCGTGATTTCCATGTTCAGACAGTATTTGCGAACTACCCTTGAAAGAGTGGCATGATGGAGGCTCAATCACTGTTCAAGGATGATCAACATTAGTCGGCCTTATTTGACTAAAGCTTTGGAGCAGATACGGAGTAGTTGTCTAACTGCTAAGGTACTCTGCTGTACGGATACGTATACGTAATCATGCAATAATTACAAAGTATACTGCATCACATCACAGTATATAAATGGCTGTCAGTCAAGTTAGAACTAGCTCTCGAGTCAGGTTCAAATCTATCCCTACGAATTGTCCTCTGGTGGCCTTCCATATATATACCATAAGGGAATAGGCTTTGCTAAGATTTCAAGAACCCTATAATTACTGTAAGCGCCCGAATAACATAGGTCTGCTACGACCGGAGGAGATTTAAGATATACAGTATTACAGGTAGCTTGTTATGTTCCATAATGCAGCAAGATTTATATTTTAAAGTTCTCACAACTCACAATCGCTCACTCATAAAGCTAAAGAAAATCATCAATTGCACGGTGACATCATGTTATTATCAGCTTTGTGCCACCCCCTCCCGGAAGAGGGGGTAATGTTGATGCCTCCTTTTGCTATGCATAGCATGAGCCCAAGCGCACCCTGCTCTTAAGGATAATGTATCTCAATACATTCTCAGAAGAATCAGTTCCGGCATTGATTGTTTCGTAAGAAGCATGATAGGAATGTGATTGAGTTTCTGCGTAGGAAGAGCTTCGTACTTCTCCCTTTCATATTTTAGACTGGTGCTTAGACAAGCCGAGGGATTCTCTAGATGATACGCGCCAAATTGTTTTCTTCATTTTTTCCCTATATAATAAAACTTTACATCTAAAATATGCAAAAACAATAAGGATACTTGGAGTCGTGAGCCTGCAGATACTTCATAGTTGAACGGTGCAGATGAGCTCAACAAAGTCTCCCTAGATTGAAGACTCCAATCATGCCCTATAATCTCCAACCCCAACAACTACACCTCACATAAATCGGTTTAACAGTGAAGATCAATATGATATATTTGCTCACGAAAGGGGCGATTAGCTGTGAGGACTTGGCCCTTAGCTCTGGCGAGTCAGCCTACACGACAAGACAATGCTGTATCTCCGCGCAATTTCCATGCGAAAGGCTTCCGAATTATCAGAGACAGTGGGACGAACAAACGTCTCTCGTCCTGTTGCCAGGGGAATATACCATTGCGTGATCGAAATGTAGAAAGACATGACAGCTCCATCGAAACAGTGGTGAGTCCATTGGGACCAGCCGCATCAGTATTGGGAGCCAAACCTCTACCAGACGACAGAGAGGTGAATTCACATTACAAGTTCATCTTTTAAGGTGCCATACCAACAACTAAACACGCCGAACTGTCCTGGCAAAACAAGCATTTATACGATGGATTAAACAGGACAGCAAACGGTCAGTCTCCTAAGCCTTGCGCTTTAAAAGCTTCAGACTTCTGTTTGGATCTCACCGATACTACCACAAAATAATATTCGCTGGTCTCTTTAAGTGCTTGGTGTATCATTTAGACCAGCGACATAATCTAAAGTGTCGTGTTCAACGAGCACATACGACCATATCTATCAGAGAACTCGGGATCCCGTCCGTTCTCCCATAGATAAGCTGGCAAGGGGCGGATTAGTAGTTGGGTCGTGACGACCAACGAACCCCCGCTGTTGTATATTTTTTGGTGATGGTGTCTTTTGGTGTTTTGGTCAATGAACCTCGCATTGGTGGGCCACACCTTCTTTGGCTGAGTCTTCAACTGGACAGGACTTCTGATAAAGCTGCCTATTTGGTGCACTGCTTAGTGGCAAGAACAAATGCCTGGTAGATCTGGGAAAACAATGATTTTTTCAACTGCCTTACTTGGTCTGACGATTCCTCCTTGTTTGTTTTCGTTGTGTACCTATGTCTAAGTGGTAGTATAAGCTAAGGAAAGCCTCTGTCCACCTGATAACTTTTGTAGCCAAAGCGCTGCAGCAAGCATGAACTATTGAACTTTGTAGCACATATATTTGCTGACATCAGATGAGGTGGAGCCAATAACGATACCATTACGGCCCTTTGCAGTTTCAGCTCTGAGGTTCAGCCTCACCCAAGTATCATGTGTCTCTAAGGTATCTGGAGGTTTTTCAGCGCCTGATATATGGGGGTGGAGCAGCTGGAACATATCAAGGCCACTGAGTTGACCAGAACGTGATTATTAATTGTTGGCTTTATTGACAAGTATTCAAGTCTGATAAAGTTTTACGATATGTGCTGTGATGTAAGTATATAGGCATTTGAGTTTACAGTATGTCTCCAACGTTATCTGTGCTTCCTCGTGGCTCAAGAACAGTTACCCTGGGTAAGTAAGGAAAGAAAAAAATATCGCCCAGGTATATGCGTGAAAACGCAAGTCAGATGGGAAACTATCAATATCAGTGACAATATGCCCTCCTTCTATCAATTGATGAGGTGAGATCTTGCCACCTGTATTAGCGAAAACAGGGTTGGGCGACAAGCTGAGACCAGGTACATGAGATTGTATGAGACAAGCATGCAAATTCAAAATATTCGCATCGGTTAATGTAACCCAAATCGAGGCCTTCCAGGCCTCCCAAATCCTGTTCTCCGATTGGCTCCTTGCACAGAACTGCCACCAAAGCGGAAAGGTCACAGCCTCCAGTCCCATCTGTTCTGGGAGGTTTATCTGACGGTCTGGCCGCCTGTGTCGTGACCACATCTTTTCCCTCCTCTTCATCTCTTGCTCGAATACGAACGCTCGACGGTTGAATCCTCCAGTTCCTCTATTTTCGCCCACGTTTGTTATAAACTTACTTCAACTAAAACTTGACACTATGTCTCGTGGCAACCAGCGCGAAGTAGACCGTGAGAGGAAAAACAAACACAAAAATGATAAGGTTCGTCTCCAAGCCCCAAGCATGACTTGTGTACACAACTGACATGCTATGTCCCCTATTATAGAAGACGAAGAACACCTTGAGCGGTACCCAGATGAAAGCCCAGGGCGAGACCAGCGCTGATATTATGCGACAGAAGCAGGCTGCTTGTATGTCTAACTGCTTACACCCCTGACGACCAACTCCCGACAACGACTTCAAACCAACACTACATCACATCTGGAATGAGTGGATGCTAACAAACCCACAGCCGATGCTCGCAAGGCCGCTGGGGGCAAGAAATAAACGCTGCGATGCTTATTGTACGAACACAACCTCCTTTGGCTCGAAAACATTGATTATTATTTCGGAAAATTACCACAAGAGATGGGAATAAGGGCCAGATGAAATACGGAATGTTCGGAACAAGTCATGCTCCTCAACAGCGATGAAACGAAACGACTTTTGGGTGTCACAGGCGAAGCAGTGCAATAACATGGGTTCCCTTTTCAGAAACGATTACAATAGCCCCTTCAATACATTATTGCGATGATGTTTGCTCGTGATGGCTAAACAAGCAGCTCTAGTATTTACCTTGGCGTTCTTTGCGTTCACTTGTAGACCATGGTTTGTGGGAAGAACGTTGGTTACACTTATATGATGTGAGGCATTTGCCGATTTCTCTAATCCGTTTCTGCCATCTAACATCTAAACACCGCTTACCGTAAAGCGTACAGGGTTTTGTTATTACACTTGGCCCAGCCATTTAAGGAACAGTGTAACTTGATGCAGGTAAATTGCACGGATTTGACTCTGGACGTAACTTCACGAGTGTCGGGACGATGACGGCAGGCTGGTCTTTGCTAGCTGGTCAGTTCTCACCATATCCTGAGCCGTTTTGAAGTTGTGCTCCAACACGAAGTGCGATACCATCTATTCCTCGACCATAGGCTTGGCCAAATAGTTCTAGACTGTCGGCTTGAGTGAATAGGAGAAATGGGGTGGGCACTGTTAACCTATTGACTATCCACGAAAACCATGCCATTTCCGTGTATACCAGCTTCAATATTGAAACACTTAAACATCGGAATATAATAGGATCAAGACTAGCAGCGTATTACCTCACCGAACACAACCACAGATTATAATTTCTCCCATAAACACTTTGTCCCATTAAACTACCTAAGCCGATCTTCAAACCCGTGAAGATTTTAACAGCCATCTAGACTTGCCAAACATGATCCCAGTCGTCTAAAACCCATAAAATGGTACATTCAAGTAATAACAAATTCAACTCAAATCGTCTTCCGTGGTATCAACACCTCCAGTCTTCATGTCATTGCTCAGCTTAAGCCACACTACCCAGGTTGTAGGGCATAGCACCTAGAGAACCATTAGTTTTGATGCCATGTCTAAGAGTCGAGTTGTAACTTACCACCCATGCCGCCGAACGAGTTAATTCCTTGAGCCTGGGCAGGGAACCCACCAGCTGCGCAGGACACATGGCACACACAGCTGCCATCGCCGCCGATGACACCCTTTCCGGGAACAACTCCAGTGGCCTCGGGGGGAGGAGCGGCAGCAGGAGGAGCAGGGGGTGCGGGTGGTGCAGCCTCAGCAGGCTTGGACCCAGCGGGAGGAGCGGGAGCAGCATCACCGCCTGTGATGGGAGTTGCCTTGCCATCACCCTTCTGTTCGATGGCCAGCTCCTTGAACTTGGCGTGTGTCTTCTCAGCAGTGGGGTTGATGGAGAAGACCATGCCCTGACCACAGTGGTTGCCTTGCTTGCAGTAGAACCCTTTTGAAGGTCAGTATGTATATCAGGATACGTTAAGGTTTAACTTACAAAGAGGAGTGTCAACCATGACTTGCATAGCAACTTGGGGAGGAGGAGAGACGGTGTTGTTAGGGTTGGCCATGAAACCAGAGTCCATACCGCCCGTAAGGAGGTCACAAGGCTTATCGAAACCAGACTGAGAAACAGTGTGGTTCTGTGACAGAAACTCGAAGACGACAGTGTCGCCAATGGGGACATTGTGAAGTTCTTCAGGCTGATAGACTAGACCTCCTGGGCCACCAACGGTGACAGTGTGCGAAGTAGCGGCGGCTGGAGGAGTAGCAACGGCATCTCCTCCCTTGGTGACGGTCTGGGTAACGGTGACCTTCTCGTTGATAGTGGTTGTCTCGGCACCAGCTCCAGGGTTCGCCCAGATGATGATAATCTCAGTCTTGTGGTTCTTGCTGACTTTAGGGTGCTGAACCAACTCCACGGGCAACTTAGGAGCCTCAACCACCTTATGACCACCCTGGACGACCTCAACCGGCATGGGGTGTCCAGCAGGCATAGGAACACTGGCAGGCTCAGGGTGATCCCGTCGTTCGAGGAAGCGCGCAAAAGCCAAAGGCGCAAAGGCGGCCAGGGCCAGACTAGTTGAAGTTTTCATGATGTTATCCTGGGTATTAAGAGTAAAAGGAAAAGGTAGACGTCGTCGAGCCGGATGAGAGATCGATGTAGCGATTAAGAGACTAAGTAAGTAAGATAATGAAGAGGGCCTGCCTTCAATGAAAGGAATATCCAAGTGCGGAAAGAATGAAGCACAAGAAACAATTGAGAAAGAGATATGGAGATGGGATGGGATGGGATGTTTGTTGACAACGTGGAACTGCTGTGCCCTTATTATACTGCCTTGCATCATCAAGACTGATTAAACAACCGCCTTCAGCCCCTTGAAAGACAAGCCCTCAAACGCATCTTCGAAACACGGCCGCTGAAGAAGCCGACTCCTAGCCTCGCTCGCTTCGGTTTGTCGAGATCCGATCACCGGTTTCCTATGAAACGCTTATTGATGCGGGGTGGTCTCTGTGACAGGTCCGTCTCGGATCATGTTTGGTGTTTTGGAGTTTTACCCGTTACTGCAAGGCCAACGAAAATTGAGAGTGCCAAGCGAATAACATGCGACACATAATGATTGGGGTAGTTCATAGGTAGCGCTGAGTATAGGTCGCCTTCTTAACTAGGTCTTTATAGGGTCGTATCAAATGGCGATAACAGGGGTTTTTTGTTAGTGGTGAGACTTGACTCTTACAAGCCAAGGCCCGGAATTGGCTGCTCCGGGCGTGCTGCAAGCTCGAGGCCCAGCCACGTAAAGTTTTTATTACCCTTAAAATACAGTTGTAATATCAGCGGCCTTGTCGCCGCAAGAGCCAAGCAGCCAAGCTATTAAACACACATATACTCGCCGTTTTGGCGGTACGGCTTCTGTTTCACCATTTGATCGCCAACGTTGGGGTTTCATCGACATAGCTTCACCCACAACAAACCCTTAGGACAGTAATTCGGATGAGAAAAAGTTTATCGTTTTGACAGGGCATGAGGCCTAACATCCGGCCTACCGTTTACCGTTTACCGCTAGCATATTGTTAATATTACATCAATTGTCAATTCTGGGCTGTCTATTATCATCCACGTCTTGAAATCGGTTTCCTTCTTTGCGATCTTGCATGTATTTTCGTTATAACATCAAATTGGCATCAAATCCGATCTAAAGAGTAAATCGAACTGCACCTTACTTAGCATTGCTTTAATCTCGGGTCATGAGTTGATGCTATATCTTGATACGATAATGAGACTTACAAGAGGCCTCTTAGTCTCGCCTTGGCATCCCACAACTCAATCTCGTTCCTATGACAATTGCCACGCTCCTGTGTAGATCTCTCGTCCAAAATCCAAGCATCTGTGTTTCCACGTGAATCGGCGGCCGATCTTGCGCAGTCGCATCAACGGCAACTGTCCGACCGAGAAACCCTTGCGTATGCCATGGCTTTCTCAGACAAATATGGAGATGAATACTGCTCTTCCGAGTTTCAAGGATGTAAAATTGTTTCTTCGCTTAAGAACCACTGTTCTTCTGAGCTTGCTGCTGGCCCTCGTACAACCCTGTGTAGTAGCCAGCATAGTACCATGACATAAGGAGTTTTTTGAGGCTTTCGTCCTGTACTATTGCGTGCTTGTTAGTCCTATAAGGAAGAGAATAACTTCAAGGGTATTGACTTACCGGAGCCGAGTACGGTTTGTATAGGAAATGAAGGGAGACTTTGAGACGCGATTGGTCCCTTAGACTCGTCTCGCGATGAAGGAATTTCCTAAGCTTTCATGTCAGTTACACTGAAGATATCAAATCACAAGGCAAATATTCTCCATATTAAGCCAGTTATCAACAGAAGGGCACCCACTTTGTCTTGTCCAACTGCCTCTGACTTTAACATAGTCTCTTCTGTTTCTGTAACTTGAGTTTGTTCAGGCTCAGACTCTGCCTCAACTTCGGCCCTTCGTTCACGGATTAGCAAAATGAATTTGACAGTTTTTGGAGCCAATCTTACCGGGTTTGAGATTCCAGCTCTCGTACGCTTCCGCCTTTCGCATGGATGCTGTGATATTTCTGCCAGACATCTGTCAGCGATCATTTGGGATATGCGTATAGCTATATTTTAGTACTTTATACTCTTGCAACGCTTCGTTCCACGAATCAATCAAAGCCGAATCATCCCACATCTCCTCGTGTGTCGGTTTCTCTTGCTTTTTGGACATCTTGTGTGTTCAGAATCGAGCTTGAAAGATCAAGAATCCTGTCTGCGACTGTTTAGGTGTGCTTTGAGTTCGCGAGTAGAATATAGGATGAAGAACAGGTTGCTGATTATCGGCTTCGATCTCGCAGACACTACCAGAGATGGAATGTATTTAGGTACTCAGGTTCTCTCAGAATGTCAAATCAAGCGTATGGTAGGTAATTAAGGTATCGGGGGCTCCCATGAGTCCATCTATCACAAGTCGTAGGTTGTAAGCTTCAGAAGCTCTAGACACTTTTTAGTGGACCAAGCCACTGAAGGGACCCCAACCCCCACCATGATAAACTGATAGGGGACGCTATCCTTCACCGCCCAAGTCAGACATGGCAGAATCCCTTTTTTTTTTCCAATGGCCCACGCAACTTTTTTGCGGGAGTTGAGCTTGAGTATCTAGCATCAAGACAACCAAACCAGACACAATGGCCCCAGAATTGAGAAAGAGAAAGTGTAAGTGACTTAAAAGCCAATACAACTCATGCGCTGACTCTTTTAAGCTGCTTCTGATATTCAGAAGCCCAACGGCGCTGCCAAAGCTGCCCAGGCCAAGCGAAAAGGTAAAGATATAGCACCTACAACATGACTTTTTCCACGTCTAACACACTTCGATAGCTCCCGAGGATGCGTCGCCTGTGTCGCTGAAGAAGCAAAAGTCTGTCAAGAAGACCGCCGTCACAACAAAGACCGCCACTAAGCCGGCGCAAAAGCCAAAGAAGAGCAAGCCCGTCGAGGAAGTCAAGGTTGTCGAGGAGGAAACCACCACACTCGATATCCCCGATGAGTCTGACGAGTCCGAGGCCGAGGAGGGCAAGGAGGTTCAGGCGATCGTGAAGGAACTGGACTCTGGCGACGAGGACATCACCGAGGGCGACTCTAACTTCAAGCCGGGACAGGATGTCGGCAAGATCCCCAAAGTCTCCAAGGACGTTCAGAAAGCCGCCAAGGCTTCCGACGAGGAGGCAGGAGTTATCTATATCGGTCGCATTCCCCACGGTTTCTACGAGCACGAGATGAGGCAGTACTTTGAGCAGTTCGGGCCTATCATTGCGCTGCGACTCTCACGAAACAAGAAGACTGGTGCCAGCAAGCACTACGCTTTCGTCAAGTTCGCCGAGGCCTCTACTGCCGAGATTGTGTGCAAGACCATGGACAACTACCTTCTGTTCGGCCACATTCTCAAGTGTCGAATGATTCCCAAGGAGCAGATTCATGAGGATATGTTCAAGGGCGCCAACCGACGATTCAAGAAGGTTCCTTGGAACAAGATGGCTGGCAACAAGCTTGAGAAGCCTTTGACCGAGTCTGCATGGGCGAACAAAGTGACAAAGGAGAACTCCAAGCGTGCAAAGAAGGCTGCCAAGCTCAAGGAGATTGGTTATGAGTTTGATGCCCCCGAGATGAAGGACGTACCAGCTCCCGCGGCCATTGAGAACGGAGAGGGCGAAACCAAGGCCATTGAGGCTGCTCCTGCTGAGGAGACCAAGGAGGAGCCTAAGGTTGAGGAGCTCGCTGAGGTCGTTGAGACAGTTGTCGAGAAGACCGAGGTCGCTACCAAGGCCAAGCCAGCTCCCAAGGCAAAGGCCGGAAAGGGCAAGACAACAAAAGCAGGCAAGGGCCGAAAGGCAAAGGCTTGAGTACATGTTCAATTCAATGGGTTTCGGAGTTTAAGCGGCATAGACATAGTTCAAAAAATCCATCCATAATGAAATGAATGCAAGTTGGACCACAATTGATTGGCTGTCACGAACGGATGCGCGCTTGTTTGGAATTTTCTACCAAGATTTTGACAATGATATGTACGCACATAAGCGAACCCATAGCACTCATAGGAAATAAAAGAGCAAGCAACGGGATTATGAAAGGCGTTTGGTCTACTTCGCGCTTGATTGTGAAAAAGCCACGGAGAACAATGGTCTATTTCAAAAGTGTGATGGCGAAGGGTAAAATATGTGAAGAAGAAAAAGAGATTCCAAGCGCGAGGGTGCTAAGAAAATGGCATCGTGAGGATCCACTCGGAATGACTAAGCTGATTTCCACTTTGATGCTTGCCCGGAGCAGAACTGCCTCGTCAAGATTCACATATCTCACTTCAGAATTCTTTAGCTTATAATCTGGGAGAAAAGCGTTATACATCGGATCTTAAACCTCCTCACTCAGGTAATGTTTCTGGGAAGAAATGTTATAGCTATTGACCCTGCAGTTCTTTGATGTTGAAGGTTGCTTCTCTTACATGCCCGTACTTGCAGATATGATAATCTAAGTCAAGTTAGGTGGTTTCAGCGATGGGCAGGACGGTGTCGGTCTAAAATTGGCATGTAAAACAACGGAGAGACTGAACGGAATATCTTGAGTCCTCACTAACAATTCCAATTCACGATGACATTTGACTAGAATAGCAGCTTCCTTGGCACAAGCAGTAAGCCAAGGTTACCAAGTTGGATGTTTCACACGGACAGGATCTGGGAAAAAAGTCTCTACCACTTTGTCAGGTGTACCTGCACTATAAAGTTACTGGTCTATCTAGACTGAGACTGGAATATATGAGTAGCACCGAACCGTAAGCTTAAACCACCTACATTGATTCAATGACTGGGGGACATATTGGTTCCTTGGAGTTTGCAAGTCTGCCTCCGCAAACCAGCATGCCAAGACCATGACGCCCAATTAGCCTATTGGTTCTCTGAACGTTAATAGAAGCTTTTCGGTGATCTAAATAACAGACTGATATAACTGATAAAATGCTACAGTAGCAGCCGGCCGGCAATTCGGAGCTGACGGGACCTCATTGACGGGACGCCAGCCGTTGAAACGTTGCCAGCTCCAGGGCACTTCCAGGCACTGAATCCACTAATTCCACCAGGTACGTCAGCTAGGGGCGGCTGACATTCAGTGGAATCCCTCCCGTGCCGTATACACCAAGACGAGGGAGTGTCAGTAATTACTGACACGTACCTAACAAACATCCTGCATCCATATTGCGTAAAGCAACCTAATCAACCCCATGTGCTAGGATTACCTGCACGACATTGAACCTCTAGATCCGGACCTAGATGCTCGCGACTGGCGCATAAAACTAAAGTCACCATGTCCTCCGCCGTCGCAACGAACCCGACCCAAGCGACGAATTCAGGTGCGTGCAATCCCTACCCCTGCAATTGACGTGGAAATGGAGATTCGAGAACGTGTCCTAACCATGGGGCCTCGCTTCCTCCTCGTGCAGGGTCGTCCAAGAAGAAGAACAACAAGAAGAAGAAGAACGCCAACAAGAACAAGGCTGCTGAGCAACCTGGTAGTTCAGACCCTCAGCAGGGTTCAGATAAAGATACCCTCGAAGACGAGCCCGAGACACCCACCCAGCTTGTGCGTAGTGATGACGCTTCCCATATCATGCAATTGCGCGCGCGCTGACATGTATCACCTCCACAGGAAACGCCAGTCGATGCAGAAGAAGCCGTAAACGAAGAAACTCCCGTCCAGAGTAACGGGCATGCCGTAGAGCCCAAGACCCAGAGCAACGGGCTCACACCCTCTCCGGTTGATGGCGAAAAGGAAAAGTCCGACGATTCAGATACCTCCGCCAAGCTAGAGGCCATGAGCCAGGAACGAGAGGCCTTGCGGGCCGAGGTCGAACAGCTACGGAAGCAGCTCGAGAATATCCAAGAGACCCATAGCAATGAAGTCACACAGCTCAAGAGCGATCTGGAGGAGAGCAATGCTGCCAAGGAGAACGCCGAGGAGGAATATCAGACCCTTCTTGGTCGAGTTGAAAAGATCAAGCAGACGCTGAGCGATCGTTTCAAGCGCGACAAGGCAGAGCTCGAAGAAAGCAAAGAGCGCATAGAAGAGCTCGAGGCAGAGAACGAGGAACTCAGAAATACCGCTGTGTCGTCTGGAGACGATGTCGCTAAGCTAAAGGAGGAACTACAAGATGCGACCCGAGAGCTCAACACTCTTCGAAGTCGAAACAACCTATCAGCACAGAACTGGAGCAAGGAGAAGGAGGAATTAGTCCGACATGTTCAGCATCTCAAGGAGGAAATGGAAACGACCGCCAATGCTATGGGCGAGTGGGAGGTTATCGCCATGGAAGAGCGCTCTATCAAGGAGAGCTTGGTTGATAAGGTCTCCGAGCTCGAGGAGCAAGTCACTATCCTGCGACAAAACTACGAAGGTGCCACTACAGACCGAGACAGCCAGGCAACCCTTATCGACAACCTGCAGAACGCCCTTCGCGAGATTCAAGACGCACGCAAGAAGGAGCTTCGCGACATGGTCGAGACCACCGAGGCGCAGGTCCAAGCTCTCAAGAAGCAGGTGCAAGAAGCCGATACCCGCGCCAAGGAAGCTGAAGAAGCCAAGCAGACACTCACACAAGAGCTTGAGCGAACAGCGCCTTATGAGAAGGAGGTGAAGGAGAAGAACCTTCTCATCGGAAAGTTGAGACATGAGGCCATTGTGTTGAACGACCACTTGACCAAGGCGCTACGATACCTAAAGAAGACGAAGCCAGAAGACAATGTTGACAGGTATGTCTGGTCTGGACCCATATCCGATACATCATGCTGACTACAACTAGACAAATTGTCACTAACCATCTCCTCCATTTCCTCACACTCGACCGCGGCGATGCCAAGCGCTTCCAGGTCCTCCAAGTCATGGCCGGCTACCTTAACTGGACCGATGAGCAGCGAGAGCAAGCTGGTCTCGCCCGCCCAGGCACATCAACCGGTTCTCTCCGCCTACCCATGTCTCCATTCACACGCACACCAAGCTCACCGTCTCTCAACACTGATCTCTTCAACGAGTCAGCGTCTGCAAAAGACAAAGAATCCTTGTCTGAGTTATGGGCAAACTTCTTGGAGCGCAGCGCACAAGAGGGTGCTCTGGAAACCCCAAGTAGGAAGGGCAGCACAAGCAGTGCTGCTACAGGGCCAGTAAGGCCAGAATCAGCGAGGCCAGATTCCAAGAGTTAATGCTGAATGTGGGAGTTTTGAATGTGGAAATTACACTAAACAGATGTGAGGAGTGGACACGGCGCATGTTTCAGGGTGATCAGGAAGCGGCATAACATTCGACATTGCTTCAAGAGAGAGGACGAGATATGGTTTTATGGTTATCCATGCCAGGTTTTGACGGTCATAGACCTCTATGTACGAATAGTTCTTTTAAAAGAAGGGTTGGGATAATACGCAGCAGGACGGATTAGATTTCATCACTACCCTCCGTTTCTGCACGCAAGGACTGCAATACGTTTTGTGCATATCCTTCAGCGTCTCTCGTGATAGTTCCAACATCAATGCGGTTACTCAACGCATCGTTGACTCCCTCTACAACCTCCCGCTCCTCCATGACTTCGCCCATAAGACGCACTTCATGGCTCCAGTAGGCATGACTTCGTGATCGAAGGTCTTCGTCGCGAAGTGCAGTATTCTTAACGATGCCTAGTGCACTAAGCTTGCTCTTTACGATAAGAAGAGCACGGGAAGTTGCCTCAATGCGTTCCACAGGCGAAGGTGGCTCGACGAACGCGCGGTTCGTGGCAGAGAGATATAGAAGCCATCCTAGAGCTGCGTCAAAGGCTGCAAGGCTCACGAGGCGCGCAACTCGAGCAGTCCAGTAGAAGAAATCAACCTCTGTTAGACGCAAAGCGCGAGCGTTGGCTTGGTAGTTATACGAGTTAACAAAGTAAATATCCAGAGCTGCAATGATGGCGGCAGCCATCGTAGCCTTGGGTCGCCATTGAGAACCAGCTCGACCTGTGAAAGTGGGACTAGTGACAAAAGCGATGGCAAAGAGGTTTCCGATATGAGGCCACATAAGCTGAGGTAGGGCATAGTTGAAGAAAGTCTTCGGCTCCTCCGAGGTGCAAAAGGGGCAGTTGGCCAGTACTTCAGGACCAAACTGCAAATACAGCAGTCGACTCTCCAAGTTGACAAATCTGCCCCTCAAGGCCTCATCCTGCTTCGTGAGGACATTATCAGGTCTTCCAACCGCAACTCTGTTGAACAGAACATCGACGGGAATCTGGAGACGGCTCTGCGTCGCGAGGAATAGGTTCTCTGGTGCGAAGGGTGGTAGAGTCTTGAGGAGGTAGCCGATTACTAAGAAGGCGAGAAGGGCGAGCGCAACGCGGACTTTGGGCGGTACGGGAATGATAGGTGCGTGACGAGCTTGGGAAGAGGCGCGGACGGAGCGGTAGTATGATATGGCTTTTGGTAAAAGCATAGGACCAAAGAAAATAACGAGGGAACGGATGCTGGCTGAAGTTAGTGATTGTAAGAGTACACGATGCTGTATAAGTGGCCAACGAGCAGGATAGAAAGGCCATAAATGCACAACAAATACCAGAAACAACTTACGAGTCCCAGGGAATCGCCATGATGGCGGATATCAGACCAAACTGGTCGAGTTCTTTTGTCTGTTACGAGAGGTTCTGGTTGAACACGTTTGTTAATTACAAGTCAACGAGGCTGAACGATGTCAATCCAGGAACAGCCTCGATAAGGCAAAGGTGGCGCCAAGACTAAGAACGTGTCGTCGGCCAATGTGGGGGCCCAAACTTTGGTGGGGCCGACATCTCTTTTCCAACGTAAAACCTCGGATTTTTCTTCTCTGTCAATTTTCTTTCTTTCTTCACCTCAACCACACTCGCCACAAACCACTCTTCTTTCTTCAGACCTTTGTTCTCAATCACGCCTAACCATAGCTCAGTAGCGCAATAACATGGCTCTTGCGCCGATATTCACAGCCTCTCGCATCCGCTCCCCTCGTGCATGCACACGTGTATCATATCCTACCATTGGCACTTTCGAAGCTTTGGCGATCTCTCCGTGGTCGCTAGAGTCAATATGTTGCCTAGATTAAGCCCCAAATACCCTGCCAAGGGTTATTCTCTGTCGTGTTACAAAGTCTCAGCTTCGGCAATGAGGAACTTTGCGTCAAATTTTCTAAGAGATACATCCCCAATCGTAGTCAAGCATTGCTTGTAAAAACATGTATATTTTTTAATATGTGCGCGAACTAGCTATCAAGATGCTGTTCGCTTACGACTTCTTCTTCTCCTCTGCAGCGACCTTCTTAGCCGCAACGGGCGTCTCCTTGGCCTGCTTCGCGTTGAGGAACAGTCCCACAGTACCCACAATCAAATCGCTGAAGAGAGCAATAACTCCTGTGCATGCCAACTGCCACGAGGCGATGCTAACGCTTCCGATGGGAGCGCGAGGGAAAGACAGGATCCATTCCGCCCAGTAAGGGAACCAGCCGTAAGGAAGCCAGAACATTGGCTCGGTAGCGTACCAGAAGGGCAGGAAGTATTGCGGCGCGCGGGTAACGACGATGCGAAGAACGGTGAGGATCTTGTCGAAGTTGGATCGTGACGCTTCGGTGGTTTTCTCTGTAGTGGGCATATGTCAGCTATCTCTGTGGTTCTCTCCAGTTGTGCAACGGTGCAACGTACTCGTCTTCTCTAGCTGGTCGAGAAGCTTGTCGTGCCGGCGACGCAGCTTTGCCCACTTGGCAAACTCATCCTGACTGCTTGTGGCGTTCATATCTCGTCGGACCTTGAGGTAATCAGCCTGGAGCTTGCGCTGCTCGCTGGCAGCCTTTGCCGTCGGTACGGGGAGGAAGTTGATGAGAGTCCAGAGCTTGGTCAGTTAGCATATGTAGCGAGAGGGCACGGCTTGGGCTGTGAGTAACGTACCAGGTTGTTGATTGCAGTCGCTCCAATGGTATTGATCAGGTTGACGATAACTTCGACAACGAAGATACTGAGCATAAGGGAAGCCATCTTTGCGGATCGAAGGGTACAGGTAGCTATGGGTGTCGTACAATGTATGGGTACACTCGTTGTTTGGTCCGACACCTGTTTATGCTCGTGCTCGTGATGTTGATGGTGATGTATATTTTGGTGGTTTATTAAACGTGGTCAAGCCATGTCATAACCCCGACACTTGCATGGAGCTCCATTCAACCCCTCCACACCACGTCCGCTACCGCTGAACTTACCCTATACTTTATACTTTTACCTTCTTTGCCGGATTATCCCAAATGTCGCGAGCGCTCGATAAGAGTCTCAAAGAATCTCTTAAGCATGGTGATTATCACTCTGTGTTTTTAGATATTTCGAATGTTCTCACAGAGTCTCCGGAGGAACTCCTCGAGATTGAGTTGCTGGGTAAAGACCATGTTTTAGACTCTAATTCAACAGTCCTACGAGATGACAATGCTGTCGCCATTCCAAAACTACGCCTTGTGCAGGCTTTTATAGTGGCACAGAAACTGCTTAAGAGGTTTCAAGCCGATCATAAAAGTTTGCCGACAGAAGACATACTGAGGTCAACAGCAGTCATATTGTTAATGGACCCTGAGCATCTGACCGCTGCCAACACAAGAAAGCGACTTATTATAACTAAGTCGAATGATGGAGATCTCAAAAGAAGACTACGCGTCGAAAAACATCTGGTGGATAGTTTACTGACCAGTCGACTTCATCGACATACAAAATCACCAACGTTATGGAATCATCGTCGGTGGCTGATGGAGCAACTCCGTCTTCGCAGCATCGATGTCGCGGCAGAGGATGACATCGCAAGACTCATCATGATATCAGGAGAACGGCACCCCCGAAACTACTACGCCTGGTGTCACGCCAGATACCTGATCAACACCTTCATCTCACCATCGTCAAATACACAGGAAGGTCTATCACGCGTGATCATCGCTACTCAAAAGTGGTGCTTTGCACATCATAATGATATATCTGGCTGGCAATTTCTCATATTCCTGCTCGATAAGCAGCCTGCCGAGACATCAGCTGTCTTTCGCGAAACATTGAAACTCGCAGGCTCGTTCAAGTGGCGCAATGAATCTGTCTGGTATTTTCTTCGACATGTCGCTGCCTGGGGAACTACAAACACCGACTTAGAGGAGTTTGAAAACTTGCGAAGGACACTCTGGGAGAGCGCGACCGAGAATGAGACTGAGAAACGGACGCTTGAGAGAGCGGAACAGTGGTTATCGGTCAGCCAAGGATTATTGACGGGTTCTTGAGCGATTGAGTGAGGACCAAGACTGAAACTGAAACCCGTGGGTTGCCTCATGGGTGACTTTCGGGTGCATGCGACTATGAAACATGGGAATTTAGACATTGGAAATAGAAACAATTCGGTCCAGGATCCAGGAGCATGGACGAGCACAGGACGATTTTATCGTCATTACAATCTCTGGATATCTATCTAAATGAAGATCTGCCGTCCCTTCAACGGTGACCTGTTGAACCCTGAAATACCCGCAGCTAGTACCCTATCAAATTTGAATATAGCTCTGATTAAAAGCTGCAATATGAATTCAAAATGAGCTCTACCCGATCGACACGATCCGAGCTGATAGTGCTGCCGGGGTCGAGGTTATAATTCCGAGAGGCATTGACAGCGGGTGTTTCATCGACGAACCAGGTAGGTCCTTGAAGCTGGAGCTATGCTATTTAGGCCTCACGCTTAGACAAGCTATGAAGTCATTGAGCCGCATGCGATGGGCCACGATCCATCAAATCTGTATATCAACGATCAAGGCTTGCGAGATTGCATGAGTACAGAGAAGCTTGGCAGCAAAGGAATGCAGGGTATTAGTCTCTCAGACTGATGTTTACCCTTATTGCGCGATGGTTCAAGCCTAGCGTTAGTCTGAGCAAACGATCTTTTCTCTGAGGTATAGATAATTGGAAAGGAATAAAGAGCCGCTGTACTGTCACGGGAGCCCAGGCGTTCCATGTTCGGGACGAGCTGGATTATCATGCGCAGCCTTGGGATTAGACACCAAATACGGAACAAATACCATCTATCTGGGTTTGAGAATACGATGTGACCTGGCATTACCATTATCTAAGAAGGATGGAACCTGAAACCAAATCAACACCTAAAGTTTGCTGCTTTCATGCGATATAAGGGCAACAGGGATAGGGACATATCCGAGAGTCTATCTTCACGTGGAGACCAAACCAGGTGGCCCGTTAAATCGACCTTGAAAGACTCGATCAGACGACAGCTTCCCGCCTCAAGGACTTCAGCTCCGACAAACCGACAAATCGAGATGCTGTGTAATGTGATCAACTAGGACATTGGCTAAGTGTCAAAGTGATAACTCTACCGCCGCGTAATCTATGAAACAAGCGCCTGACAGATCTAGAAGAAAACTGGAGCGAGCTGAGTGGTTTGAGGCTCGCAGTAGTGACTCCGCAGTCAGGGGAAGTCAGACCGGTAGAGTGGCGCCGCTGTTTGACGCGTAAGGTGAGAAACACTACTGCATGTCAGTTGAGCAAACACAAAAAGTCATACTCCATACTTGACGATCCAATGATGTTGAGTCAAGAGATGCAAGTCTAAGGGGATCTCGGTGTCTGACTAGATGTTTTACGCCGAGGCACTAAGCTTTAACTTCTTGGCCGTGTATATACGTCTTGATAAGAAAAGTGAGTTGAGATGTTGTTAAGGTTGCAACGGTTTGGTTGATCAAACTCTAGATTTAATGTTGTGATAAGGTTAGATATGCTCAGACCTCATACAATTGGATGGCTAGACAGATTCGATTGCTTGACCAGGCTTTTCTTTCCTGTGTCACAATAAATATATTGAATGTCAGATGAAGTAAGAGATTTAACTAGTGAACCACAATATTCCTCCTAGTTTCCACAGAACGCGCGGTTTGTTTTCACCATTCACGATTCAAAACGCTTGAGTCAATCGTTTGAAGCTTGTTTTTTCTTTTTACCGCTTGCTCCACGTTGCGTTGCAGCACATCTCGTGTGTCACTTTCTGCAGATCTTCCTAACCCAAAGCATCAACATGCACGTCGTAAAACTTATCGTCTCAGGGGCACAGATGCAGAATAAGACGTTGGCGGCAAACCTTGTTTCGGGGAGTTTTCCAAGGTTTGAAAGCAGTTCTTTGCATCGACAGTAACATCGCTATCTATACGAAATGACAAAGTAGCACTGACAAAAGAGGACAAGCATGTTTTCGAGCGATATCGAAAGGCATGGGCAAGGTTGTAGCCTGTAGGTAGGGTAATCTCCACAGCTCGAGTCCACCGTATTAAACACCAGTGGACAAAGCGCCTAAGAGCAACGGGCCACTCAGAGGCTTACGACCCCTGAACCTTACAGATGAAGATGCAGATGGTGGCCAGTAGAGATGTGCTGTGATGGCGGGTCGAATGCCCCGACTCAAGTTGGCATGCAGTGGAGCACGTTTTACGGCGTTTCTTTGTTTTCAGGTCCCAAGCATTCAGGCGTGTTTGACGGTCGATTCAGTCCGTGAGATGATTTAGATACCTGATCTGCAGGTACTGGACCTTGCTGATCACCAAGCCAAGACGTTTAATGTCCAATCAAAGGGCTCTTCTAGCTTGGCTATGAATCTAGAAGCAAGCCAGGCGTTGCGAGAGAGATGAGATATGGCTTGGGAAATGATGGAAAGTTCAGTGGTTTTTGGCATAAGGGGACATAAAAGCTGGTTCAGTGTTATGATTAGAATATGATCTGTCTATTCTGACACCTCTCGTGTCTATCACTCGCCTGCCTAAACGGGATGATCTTCAGAGGGTACAGCACCATCAAGTCGCTCGTAACCCCCTGTTCTTAGTGCGTAGGTTGTCTTGAACTACAACCTCGTCCTCTCCACCTCTCCCCATACCAACCCACCACTTCCCGTCACTCTCCCTCCACCTCCACCTCTTTACGTCTACCTCTCTTGTCTTGTTCATTGTACTCTACCTTAATTCGTAATAATACCCTCCCTCCTCGATCATCGCCCAGCTTTGTCTTTTTCCATTGTGTTTGCTTTTCTCGTCTTTGTATTCTCAATTTCTTTGTTCTCTTAGTCTTCAACCCGGACGTTCTCAGCTCCTCGCCTGACCAAGCACTCCGACTACCGAACCCTCAAAGAAAGACTTCAACGCCTTGTTCCAAAAGAGAGACTCGAATTGGTCTCACTGTAACCAAGCCACTTCCATTGTCTGGCTTGTGTTTGTTGCAATCTTCGCTTGTCCAACTTGCTTGCGTCTGGTTATCAGTCGGCATCTTTGCCGTGCCGTTTTGTTTCCAATGCTGGGCTCGTAATTCTAATCCTTTAATATCTCCCGCCAATTTTTGGCTCAAGAGGCCTCGCCTCGATATTGTCTTTTTGTCCGGACACGTTTGAGACAAGCCGTAACGAGTCGTTCCAATTAGCATCGGCATTGGTCTCACTACGTCCTTGTTCGATCCAAGCCCGTTCACGATTATATCAACCACCTCCAAGTGCAAATACAACTCGCACCGAAGAGGTTTGGTTGATTTGATTCCAATATAGCTTCAATATGCGCCCAGGATCCCTGTTGGCACAATTGGCTTTGGCCTCATCTGCTCATGCCTTCTTTCCTTATAGTCCAAGCTGGCGTGTCGATGTAGGCCAAAAGCGTATGGCAAGAAGTCCCAAGAGCGTGGGCAATGGTGGAGGTGTGCGTATGGACATCAAGCAGAGATCACCTCAGGTTTGTGTTGGGTGAATTGCCATATTGGTGCCAATATATTAATCATTCTCCTACAGTCTAGCCAACCGATATCTGAGAGAGCTGCTCACGAAGCGGCACGATTGATCGCCAAATACACCGGAGAAGATGTCCCCGACACAAGTGCGCTGATCAAGCGTGACAACGAGTATAGTGTCATGGAGGCCACGAAATCCTCCAAAAAATTCACCCAGGGTGTTAACCAGGACGGAACTGACTATTCCTACTTCATCGAGGTCGAAATTGGATCAGAGAAGAAGAAGATGTACATGCTTATCGACACCGGTGCTGGCTCAAGTTGGGTTATGGGCACTTCTTGTAATAGCAAAGCGTGTTCGATGCACAACACATTCGGGCCAGACGACTCGAAGTCACTCGAACTAACGAAGTCCAACTTCAACATCGCATACGGCTCTGGAAAGGTTTCTGGTACCTGGGCAACTGACACAATCACTGTGGCCGGCATGGACATCAAATATCAATTCGGATTGACCGATACGACTTCGGATCAGTTCGTCCAATTCGCATTTGATGGTATTCTTGGTCTTGCGATAAATAAGGGATCCGACAGCAACTTCCTTAATGCCTTGGCCAAGTCCAAGGAAGTCGACAAGAACATGTTCGCCGTCGCTCTGAACCGTGCTGCTGACGGTACGAACGAAGGAGAAATCAGCTTTGGCTCACCCAATCCTGACAAGTACACCGGAAAAATCTCATACACCTCTATTGGTGAAGACAATGACTGGGCTATTGAGTTGGACGATATGGGTTACAACGGAAAGAAGGCAGATATTGGTGGAATCCGCAGCTTCATCGATACTGGAACGTCCTTCATGTTCGGATCACAAGACAACGTCAAGAAGCTCCATGCTCTTATCGATGGAGCCGAGAGCAGCGACGGTGTCACTTACACTGTTCCTTGTGATAGCAACGGCAACTTGACTGTGACGTTTTCTGGAGTCGACTACGTTATTTCACCCAAGGACTGGATTTCTCCCCGTAATAAGGAGGGCAAATGCACCAGCAACGTCTATGGTTACGAGGTTGTCAAGGGAGCATGGCTCTTGGGTGATACCTTTCTCAAGAACGTCTACGCTGTTTTTGATGCGGATGAGCGTCAAATTGGTGAGTCAAAAGCATCCTAGTGATTCTACTTGATTGCTAATGTGAATAGGATTTGCTGCCAGTGCTATCTCAAGTGGCTCTGAGTCCGATGAAGACAGGAGCTCTTCAACAAAGGCCAAGACTACTAGTCAAGCGACCAAGACGTCCAGCGATAGTGAGGAGACTGGTGCCTCAACAGCAACTGCAGTGCCAGACATGGGCCTAGGCAAGGAATCTCTCTCAACCGGCACTGCTACCGCCGATGGAGGCGAGCCTACCGAAACCAAGAGCTCGGCTGCTCCCACAGGGCCATTATCACAAGCCCGTTTCACATTCATTTTCTGTATAGTACCATTTTTCGCCCTCCTGGCTTAGAAGGAGTCAGGGAGCAGTATTACATTCTTTTAATACCCAGATACAATCGCTAGAAGCGCAGCGAGAAGCGCACATATATACCAAGAGCTCTATAGAGCATGAAGAGATCGTGTGAGGAATACGATGACAGAGCGCTCACCGAGCGTGGGACGACAGGATGTGGTTCGATTAGCTACCTACAATGATACCCGATCGAAGAGATGGAGAACATGACGGGTTCTGACAAATGGCAGATGAAGCCATGCTACAACAAGTATTTTTATGTAGAGATAGACCATCAACCTCAATAGAAACATTGGATGGACTGATTTGTCATTTGGCGATACGAATGTGGAAGACACGTTTTGCGAGAATTGATCAATTAGAGCGAAGTCATGTCTCATTCTCGGACAAAACTGTTGAATATGACCGTTGAAAAGGAGAGAGTAAATTGGACCCCTATTTTTTGTGCATCTGGTTCCATAAGGGTCTTTGAGCTCCATTTGAGTAGCCACGATAACAGATGCACAACGTTGTAACTCAAACCATAGAGTTCTTGAGCCGCCTATCAGATGAATTCTAGAGTCGCAGGCAAACATTCCATTTCAATAGAAGCCTCACTCTCTATTGATGCCTCCTCTGGTCTCTTGGAATGATCCGTGCCCCTGCATAAGCCCAGACACAGCTAGTGGGCGATTCCAGCGATTTCACAAGGGGCATTACGCCAATCCCAGCGCCTATCATGCTGCAAATGACGCTAATGTTTGCTATCCTTGCTTATCTGGGGGAAGGACAGACAGACAACCTTCCATTAGCCTAGACCTTTCCATTTACAACTTACAACCTTCAAACATTCTATCCTTTGCTTCAAGTCGATCTTTACTGCGCCTATTATTTGATTATTGTTTATCCACTTTTTGTACACGAGCGAAGCGAATACAACTATTATTCTCCTGGGGGAAAATGTGCAGACAATATCTCCTTGCTGCTCCCCTTCAACAATGACGCACGCCAGGAACAATGGTCCCCCGAACCCTCACGGCGAAGACCGCGGTCTTCTAGACCACGGGAACGACTACGATGACGACTATTTTGGTGTAGGCGACGACGATTCCAGCAGTGGAAGTGCGAGCGCAGACCTAGGAAAGGCGCAGACCAAAGTCGACGCTGATGGCCAACCCCGGACTCCCGGCCGTGTGCGCTTCGATTTAACGCCGGAAATCGTTGGCGTCAGCAACGGTGAAGCTTTCGGTGGCTTCTCGGATCGAGAGAGACGATCTTCAGATGATGGGTATTTCGATGTTGAAGAAGCGACGAGGCCGATGAGGGCGCATCGTGTGCCGCTCCTGACGGACATCGAGGCGCCGAGTGTAGCTCTGGCGAACTCAATGGGCGACCCATCCGAGCAAGCTGAGCATGAAATGAATCGACCCAAATCAGGACTCAAGTCGGCCTTTATGAACATGGCGAACTCTATCATCGGTGCGGGTATCATCGGTCAACCATACGCCGTCCGCCAGGCCGGTCTCGTCGGCGGTATTCTGCTACTCGTTGGCTTGACAGTTGTCGTCGACTGGACGATCTGTCTTATTGTCATCAATAGCAAGCTCAGCGGGACGAGCCACTTCCAAGGGACAGTCGAGCACTGCTTTGGACAGTCTGGGCTGATCGCTATCAGTATTGCGCAATGGGTGTTTGCCTTTGGTGGAATGGTCGCATATGGTGTCATTGTTGGCGATACAATCCCTCATGTCTTGGTCGCTGTATGGCCGAACCTGTCGAATGTGCCTGTGATAGGGCTTTTGGCGAATCGACAAGTTGCGATTGCGGTGTTTGTGATGGGAATTGGGTATCCCCTGACGCTGTATCGGGATATTTCAAAGGTGAGAATTACGATGCGGCTCGTTCGTTGTCATGATGGGCAATGAGCTAATGAATTATATGCAGTTGGCCAAAGCAAGTACATTTGCGCTTGTTGGTATGCTGGTTATTGTCTTAACCGTACTCATACAAGGTGTCATGACACCTTCGGCGGAACGAGGCTCGTTTAGCCCATCGCTTCTTCTTTTCAATGGCGGTTTCTTCCAAGCTATTGGCGTTATTTCTTTCGGTAAGCTACCTACCCTTCAGTCCCCCTAAGTTTCTGAAGGATCTTCACTGATGCTCGTAGCCTTTGTATGCCACCACAACTCACTCCTGATCTACGGATCTCTCAAGACACCTACCATTGATAATTTTTCTCGAGTTACACATTACTCGACCGGTGTCTCGATGGTGTTCTGTCTTGTCCTTGCTCTGGGCGGTTTCCTAACTTTTGGCGACAAGACGATGGGCAATGTTCTCAACAACTTTCCCGCCGACAATACCATGGTTAACATTGCTCGTCTTTGCTTTGGCCTCAACATGCTCACCACGCTGCCCCTGGAGGCGTTTGTCTGCCGTGAAGTGATGTTGACATACTTCTTCCCCGACGAGCCCTTCAACATGAACCGCCATCTCCTCTTCAGTACAAGTATTGTTGCGTCGGCTTTGGTGCTAAGTTTGGTGACTTGTGATCTCGGTGCCGTGTTTGAGCTCGTGGGAGCTACCAGTGCAGTAGCCATGGCTTACATACTGCCTCCACTGTGCTATATCAAGTTGACAACGCGAAGTTGGCGGACATACATGGCGGGTGCGGTGGTGGTGTTTGGTATGATTGTCATGGTCATTAGTGTGATCCAGGCTGTGCAAAAGATGGTTAACAGTGAGTTCCCTTTATTAGTCCATAAGATTTATTCTTCGGCATATGATGAATTATTTACTGACCTTTTGTTCCAGGCAAAGATGGACCGACGCAGTGTGCATAAGCCCAAGCTTGACCTTGGGAACGCTCCTTTACTTCTTCACCTTTAATCATATAGCATTATAACATAACTGAGTATCAACAGACATAGACCCCTACTAGGATACAGATGTGTAAGATAGTACGCATGCAAGTAAGACATGCGTGACTGCAGGGGTAGACCACTGCTGGAGAGATATCTATCATGTACAAAAGGCGGATGATGATTTGGTTGGATATAAATAAGATAAGTAAAACAAACCAGTTTTTTGGGCTGCGCAAGGAGTTGTTGGCATGGCGTGACATACAGCATTTGAATTATAGAATTTAAAGTTCTTTTGACATTTCTATCGCATTCTTATTTCTCTTCTCGTCTTGGCTTGTACCGTGAGGCTAAGCTAAGACATCTCGCGATGGCCTCATGGACTTTCATTTATAGCCAAAGGATAATTCTCAGTAAGAGTACATCTTCGCTCTAGTGATCTTGTAACCCGAGCCTTGTCTATCTGTTTCATCATATCATAGAAACTCAATACACCGCCGAAGCTATTATGAGCTGTTTCTCACACGACCCTCTATTCCCCACCCATATCCAACTTAACTTTCAACCTCCGCGGATAACCTCTGATTACTATCTTCCCAAAACAAGACAGCATCCATACAGTGTGCCACGTTGAACTGACCTGACATTGCCGCCCTTACAGCAAGTGGATCACCAACATGTGAAGCATAAGAGGGGTGTCACACGAACGAATCGCAAGAGGGGGTAAAACAAAGCAGAAGCCCGCTATTTGCGCTTAACAACCCCGCTTTGGGATGGATAGGAAGGAAAACATACGTAAATCTCGTGTGAGGAAAGGATGAGGTTGACGGATATATATTAGGTAGTCTTTCCCCTCTTTCTGTGACCCTTCTTTTAGTGTACTCCTGTCAAACTTCACTTCTACTATCTATCCTTATCACAAACTCTTCACACATCAACCAAGATGCAGCCTCTCGTCAACCAGCACGACAACACTTGCCCCAAGTGCCACGCCGCCATCGATGGCGAGGGCAAGACTTGCGCCAGCTGCGGTGCTGTATGTTTTATCTTCTCTATCTCTGCCCTGTTCTATAATGCTGACTGACCTCTTCTAGCACTGCCCCGTCTAAACTTAAACTCCACCAAGACGAAGGAACAGATTCACGACGACATGATGAGACGAGGCGAGAGTTGTTTATACCGGTGTTAGGAATGCATACATAGGAGCGTGGTTGGGGGCTGGGCGGATGTTGTGATGAGGCTGCTCTTTGATAGCGTCACTCTTTTTGGGCGGCTGATATTGAGTTTAGGTTTGCCTATGTATTGGATGGTAGGTAATATGAAGCAGAGAATACACTCGCTCATTGTTCTATCTCAACATACTGAGGAAACAAGACTGATATTCACCTCTATCTCTGACCTCTGCTATCGTGAGATCACCTCGTTGATGATATGCGCCTAACTATGCTTGAGTTGCACTCGCTGTCCAACAATAACACTTGAGCAGTTCATAACCCGGATCCCACCTTTGGTGATTGACGGGATTACATCACCCGTATCACCCAAGCCAGAATAAGCTCGGCGTCGATCAGAGGGCCTAGCATGAAATGGGGGCCACATGACTAGACATTGGCACGTGGACAAGGAGGTTGTCTTTGATAAGACCAGTCAAGATACGTATATCAAGACGGATAAGCATCTTGGTCGGCAGACGGTAGCCAGTAGGCGGCCGTGTAACCTGACATGGTAATGCATGCCGAGGTTGGTCGATACAGGGAAAAGCACATTATTCAAGAGCATACATACAATCACATCGCATAGCAGATAGACAGGATATACAAAAAAATCAAGAGATTAAACAGGCAGGCCCTACGCAATAGATGTCCCATCTCCATGGTCTAAGTAACGGTCTCGAGGCTTCAAGAGAAAAAACGAAAAGATTTATGGCCTGGACCGACTTGGTTCCCCAGCCGGACCCCATATCCACACACAAGCAGACGCAAACGCTCTCGCCGTAACCAGTCCACGGAACCTCTCCTGGCCTCCTGACACCTCTCCCGGAAGATTCCTCATCCATCAGTCTGCACTGACAGACCGGGCAGGAGAGCAAGGAACGAGAGTCACTCCTCATACTCCTCCTCAACAGCCCCCCCAACAAGAAAAAAGACATCTGGCCCACCTCCCCATGCGCGACACGCACATACATAAAACAAAGGTCCCGCTCGCATGCCAGTGGTGATAATAAAAAATTTGAGGTATCTGTCGATAATAGTAACCGCCTGTGGGATTCAGGAGGTCCAAGAAACCATGGGCTCCGCCGACAAGAAAACCATCAATCCAGCGAGAAAGGTCGGCGCGTAGGCCGATGGACCAGACATGAGCGAGACGATATCAAACTCCAGATTCCGAGAAAACCGATGCATGTCGACAGCCTTTGCCTTCTTGGCTGCCACGAACCCGTATCATCCGAACTACCGGGGCCAAGTTGAGGTTGAACTGGAACGACAAAGGATTACAACGCAGGGTCAAGCCACGACACGTGTGCGTGGACTGCGCTCAGAGGGCTTCCGCGATACCCTTTACAGAACAAGGCACTTCTTGTGCTTGCTGCTGCGGCTGCTGCGCGACAACAGAGCGGCGCGGGTGGCATGCTCGAACACCTCGCGGACGCCCTCGTTGGTCTTGGCTGAGCACTCAAGGTACTTATAGGCAGCGATCTTCTTGCGGACCTCCTCACCCTATCGATAATTGTTAGCATGTTTCAAGATGACGTGCAGCAAGCTGGCCAATCAAGCTCCAGGAACCTGAATGGGCGCCTTGCTTAGGAATGGAATCGTACCTCCTCGGGGGAGACGGGCTTCTGGCTGGTCTTTCGGAGCTCCTCGATGGTCTTCTGGTCGTATCGCAAATCCTTCTTGCAGCCAACGAGAATGATGGGGAGACCCTGGCAGAAGTGCAGAACCTCAGAGATCCACTGTAAAACAGCACGTGTCAGTAAAACCGCATCTGTGGCATCTGGCAACAAGTTGTGGTGGCAGTTGAGGGTGAACAAACCTTCTCCTGGACGTTGTCGAGAGAGTCGGGAGAGTCAACAGCGAAGCAAATCAGGATAACGTGGGAGTCGGGGTAGGACAGGGGTCGAAGACGGTCGTAATCCTCCTGACCAGCAGTATCCCATAGGGCGAGCTCGACGTGCTTGCCATCAACCTCGACATCGGCGACGTAGTTCTCGAAAACGGTGGGGACGTAGACCTGAAGGTGGAATGTCAGCAACGGACATGTTGCTAGTGGTGCTCGTGCATGATAAGGATAGTTATCTAGCCGCATAACAATACGTGCGATGGGCGAAAGGCGTTGACGTTGGGAAGTCAATTCTTACCTCGGGGAAAGTGCCCTTGGAGAAAACACTGCAGAATTGATTAGCATCGAGTTGACGACTTTATTTAGAATAGTGATGGCGATGATAATCACAGAGATGGCGACAGGGGACGGTGAGGTGAAGCAAGGGGCATGTGCATCTATCACGGCGATGATGGAGCTGATTGCGTCCAACGATGCGAATGGCTGGACCGAAAAAGAGGCCAGAAACAACTATCGTATCGCTTTCATGCTGCAGACTCGATGTGATAGAGGCAACGGGTGATGGCGGCGCGGTGATAGACTGCACCGGTGATGGGCGTTGGGGAGATTGAGGTTGACTTTGACTTTGACTTTGGTGTCGTGTCGTGTCGTCGAGAGAGAAGGCCAACTCACATCAACAAACAGGTTTTACCACAAGCACCATCGCCGACAATGACGAGCTTTCGGCGGATCTCAGCCATGGTTATTGATTAGATGTGTTTTTGGGGTGAAGAAGTCGAAGGAAATGGACGAAGTTGCTGGCGTTGAGTGCGAGCTTGAGCTTGATTGAGCTTGGGAGATGGTGCAGGTTGTGAGTTTGGCGGAGAGCGGCGGCTGCGGGTCGATGGGGATGGGAAATGGATGGATAGAGAAAGAGGAGAGTTAAGTTGGGTCTGGGATGGCAGGAGAGACATAGCAAGCAAGCACCGTCAGAAGGGAAGGGGCTTTGGTTGGTTTTTTGGGTCAAATAGGCTTGGGCTTGGTTTTTTTTTTCTTCGCCAGGACTGGGGCTGCCTGAGGTGCTGGAGGGAGTGACCGCCAGGACAGGATAGGACCGGACAGCGGGTGGGCAAGCACAGGACAACAGGCAGCCAGGGCAGTTCAAAGGATAAGAGGTACCTACACCTGTGAATAGCGGGTGTAGATTGTTGCTGGCCAGGTGCCAAGATGTCAGTGTCAGAGGAGTTGGTGCCGGTGCTGCTGGGGGTTGGTTGGGCAGGGTTGTTGAGAACAAGCATGGTGTTTGTAAGCTGCACTGTGTTTTGATAGCGTAGCTAGCAGACAATGGCAGCTGAAAGTAGGTTTGGCTTTGAATCAAAACCAAAATTAGAAGATTGATTCACTTGATTCATTATGCATGTTTGCTGATGGAATCTTGCTCATATTCTTTGCGATTAGTGACCAAACCGCAAGTGAAAGCAACAACAGCTACCGCCTGTACTGATAAACCTCCTGAATATCCTTCCTTCTTCAAATCAGGGATTACTGTGAACAAGGCTGCGAGCTTTGTTGTTTCCTCTGTTGCGTTGCTGGGGCTGCGAGCTGCTGGGGCCTGGACTGGGCTGGGCTCAAAAAAAAGAAACGCTCACTTGACTCAGGTAACTTTCACCGCAACTACCACACAAACAGTACTTCTATCACATTACGCGGAAAGTGAAAGGTCCATCCTGTCCTGAGGCAGCCAACGGCGTGGCCCTGGCTTCGGCTGGTGGGTGGCAACAACCGCTAACACCGTCTCCTTTTCAGTGAGTGATTAGTGGAGTCTGCCCACAGTGCGAGATGTTCCGGCAGTGCGCGTCACAAGCCTCGCTCTGCTAAGTTATTTCCCAGGAGGGGGAATTAACTGACCCAGTTTATCTTACCGAAAGTGCTCCGCCAAACTTTCAGTGGCAGCTTGCTTGTCCATGGCGTCTGAGGTGCAGGCAGATATGCAAATGCAGATGCGCGGGAGGCCCGTTATTTGTTAGGTTAGGTCGGTTGCCTTTATGCAGTGGTTGTGTGTGTTGTGTTCCGTCGTTGACCATTTGCGTGAGTCTGAAACATAGAATGCCAGTGATAATGATGACGAGATGAGATAAGAGCCTGCCTGCCTGCTTGACGAGATAGATGGTCAATAACATTGGGTGGCAGAGCATATCAAGGGCCAGGGTAACGGCGTTGGCCGTTGTCAAGCCGGTTTATTAGTTTGATTGAGGGACTGGCGGCAATGGACATCAATGAAATGGCTTCTGTGTGCGAATATGTTGTCATTCTTCACAAAAGGTACCTACTTCTCTAACTCTTTGCCGGTGACTCGGCCATCTGTTGCCTTCCGAGAACTCATCATCACCGCCCAACGCCATCATCATTCACAGCCATCGGTCTGACGTGCACGCCGGCACCAGTCCTTGGCTACCTACCAAGTAGAGTCCTGTTATGATGTTGGCCTTAATCTTAGGTTCGTCGGTCCCACCCAGACACGATGGAACACTTTAGGGCTCCATAGCTCCGGGGCTGAAACCGTGGCTCGGTTTGTATCATTTGAGCAAGACAAGTCTAATCAATCAGCCACCAGCCTCAGGACCCCGTGATTGAATCGGCTTCTCTTGGTTGGCATTGAACGATAATTTGTCGTTGGAAAATACTACGTTGTAGACTTGGATTTATGAGATTTCCAATTGGGATCTGGCGGTTATCACCAACGGTTCTTGTCTTGATAGCATGAGCGTAGTGCGGGATGCGTAGCACTGAGTCTGTGCCAGGTGTTTGATATTGAGGACCCTGATCTCCGGCTGGCTTGAATCGGTATGTGAGCAATGCCCTTTCTCCTTTGGCCGATTGAACGTGCTTTCTCACCATTTCTATGTGTCCACGTCGTCAATTATCGGCGACCTATCCGTGTCTTCACAAGATAATCTATTCAAGATGAAGTGAAGCTGGTACAAGCTTCTAACCCCTGGTCCGTCATGCAATGCGCCCTGTGCCATCCCGCCTCCGCTTGCCAAAGCCAAAACCTAGAGCTACGCAATGTCCAGTCAGAGCTTACAGCGGGCAGAAAAGTCCTACGCCGCCCCAAAACTGTAGGACTTTCATCTAACCTCATGCCCTGATCGCCTTACCTCAAGGATCCTGATTGACGGGCTGTGCACGCATCACGAATGACTCTTTTCAGAGAATCTGTCTTTCAGATTCCTGACCGCCAAACACGTGCTGTTGTCGTAGGTCATTTTCAATGCTTCTGAAATGAGAATGTAACCCCAGCCTCCTGACAAGTCAATACTACCTATATATGTGAACTTTTGTATCTATCGGATGAGAGTGATGTTATACGGTCAAGTCAGAGTCTAATTCAGATGCTTCCCAAAGTTGAACTCTATACTCTGAGCAGGTAGTGTCATTGTATTGATGTGGTTGTTTTTTGACCCCAGCATAAAATATGACATGAAATAAGAAGGCTTTTCAGTTAATACAAGCCAAGCCCCATTAGTAAATACTAGACCGGTTAATGGGATCGTATTTGAAAGATATGAGCATTGTCTATCTGATTCTAAACACTAGAAGGGTTGCTCGCTGATCCGGTATCCAGTACATATTCTTGCAATGATGTGCGGATGACTAAACCACCGGCATTACTCTGATTTAAAGGACGTAAAGCTAGCTCAGACCTCAGAGCTGCCTTGCAGAAAAATTACTTTTAAACATGATGGTTCTCATATTCCATGGCATGAAGCTATCATGAGTACAGTGCAAAAGACAGTGCATAGAATTTATTCGCACACAAACTACTGCGGCTAATTCCGTTGCAGGTCGAGAATTTCCAGCTCAACCGTCCACTCCACAATCGAATTATCGTCACGCCGAAGCGATAACTCGGCGCCAACAGCTTCAATCCGCTCAATGAGCTGCTAGGGTCTGCAAATACCCTCGATAAACACCCGCAGCTCTTTCTCCGCCATGCAGAAGCTCGCCAAGCGGGTCGCCCAGGCCCAGCGCCAGGCCGGTAAACGAGCCCAAAAGACTGCCAAAGCCGAACAGATCAACTACAAACTTCGAAACCGACAGGCTATCCGGGCCGCTGTCTCTGAGGTCCGACAGAATCTCCAGGATGCGCGCCGTGCGAGACAGGAGGATTGGGAGCTTGGTCCTATTGCCCCCAAGCGGGATTTGGGCTTCAATGGTTATGGCATGTTTGCTGAGGGCGTACGAACGGATTGGACCAACTATGGTCTCTACACACCACGGCCTGAGGTTCTGGCGAAGAGATGTGCTTGGGCTGGTGGTTTGAAGCAGCTCAACCTTGCTGTTTCGGACCGTGTGGTTATTATGGATGGACCGGACAAGGGCAAGATTGATCGCATTAAGTCGATCAATGTTCAGTCAGGACATGTTACTCTCGAGAACTATCACCGGGTAAGTGCAATGGCTTCATGACGCTCGTTCAGAAACTAATGGACCTTAGGCTATTTCTACTGGTATGTTTGGAAACGACAGCCGCTCTCAGCCCATGCCCCTCTCAATCGGTTCTATCCGCCTCGTTTATCCTATAACCAACCCCGAAACCGGAGTAACAAGAGACGTCATTATTCACGAGCTCAAGTCCATCCCTCCAAACATGAAGTCCCCCAACATGAACCTGGACCGATGGGAGTACGGCAACAAGTGGGATCGAATTGTCCCTGGAATCAATGTTGTCATCCCCTGGCCTGAGGTTGAGGTCCCTGAATTCGAGACATTCGAAGGCGATTCGATCCGTGAGAAAGTCGAGGAACGATCATTTTACTACAACCTACTCTCCCCTCCTATGCCCGAGACCGTTATCGACGAGTTGCGAAACAAGTTCTCCAAGTTCCGAACACGCCACGAGGACTGGTATGTGCAGCAGAAGGAGATGGAGGCAGCAGAGAAGCAGGCCCGCCAAGAGTCCATCAAGTCCATGCAAACTCCTTTGCAAGAGTTCCACGAACTTCAACGCGAGAAGCGTGCTGCTGAGGGAGAGCCCGAGCTCAGCGCGGAGATGCTGGAGAAACTTGGTGCTATTATTGCTCAAAGGAAAGAGGCTGCTCTCAAGAAGGCTGGTGTGTCAGAGGTTGCGGCTGGAGATGCTTCGATACCCCCTTCAACAACACCTCCAGCTCAATGAATGAAACTAAAAGATGGGAGGTAGAGAGCTGGATAGTAGAGGGTGTACCAGGAGTCGTACCAAGAACGTGTAATTATATCTGTGCAACAATGTACATCATGAGGCGTAAAAATAGACGCATGACCCTGTCTCTTCATAAAACTCATATCCTGATTTGATCATGTATTCGTCAAGCGGTGTGGTATCTGACCCCTACGGAAGATAGGCAGCCCTTTTGCGGGTCTTCCTCTGTGCATTTGATGCCCCAAGGCTGAGATCCAACAGTAGATTCCCAGACTGAAATTTTGGATGAAGATCAGTGTTAAGATGTGTTTGCGAGTGGAGCATGTGTGAGATTCAGCAAGTGGTTGGGATGCCAGTCTCATTACACACACTCGAAATTTTGGATCGAAGCTAATATGGTGCCTCCATTGTATTAAGGCATGCATGTATTGAGAAAGAAGCTACATAATCGTACAAATTTACCCCGTAGACTCTTCATATAGTCAGCTGAGCCTTCTATAGCTTAGAGACCTTCGGCCCTGAATAACCGGCTCCATTTCCAGGTTCCTTGTTATGATCAGCTAAGGCCCTCATAATTAGGCGATCCTGAAGGGAGGAAGTGTCATGAATAAAATAAGTCAACATATAAACACTCGTGTTGTTTCTAAAAAGTTGTTACCGTTGTCCTATGATATAAAGAAGTCTGTGTATCCTACTGTGTAGTTTCAACCATGGTAACGGTGGAAGTTTGGGTTGAGTTGCACGACATGGTGAGGATGAAGTGTGACAAGCGTATTTGACAAGTTTGGGGAGTCTCTTAGTAATTCGAGTTAAGGAGCGTGGTATACAGAATACAATAATAATAGGGAAGTTGTTCAGTCAAGTTCTTCTACATTGGAAGATCTAAGAATCATGGGCTATGTCTCGAGAGAGCCATGTTTGCATCCAAAAACAAAGGCCCAATAAATATGGATGTTCTGATCCTTTATAAAGGTCTCAAAAGATACCTCAGGATCACAATCGCCGAGTTACTTCTTCATGAGCCAAGATACTCACGACAGCCTCAACACCATCAATAACTCTGGGTAAGGGAACGCCCGCATTTCCAAACAAAGCCCAACTACACCGGCGATCCCAATCTGAAAGAAGTGCACACTGCGAAAGTAGATAAATCAGGACTAGAAAACTCGGTCTGCTGCCACAGCTGAAGGAGCGGTCTCTACCCACGTTGAAGATATTTGACATATGCAGAAGTGTAGTGGTGTGCAGATAAACCAGGAACCTGGTTTGGGTATCCTTTTGGGTCATTTTGAGCTTTAGTTTCAGTTGTACACCCTTATCGAGTAACCAGACGTGGTGCAGACAGGAACAGAACCAACAGAACCAACACATAGGCCAATAATCGCAACCCACCATCTTCATCAGCACTTTCGTTTTTAGCTTACTGCAGGTTCCAGAGAAGCGGTGAGCTGAAGCAAAACAACTCTACGGACATTTCCGTGGCGGTGATAAATTATCTGTTGGTAAAGAGGTTACATTCATGGAGGCAATTGCCACATTTGGACGCTGCATCGATACGAGGATGCAAGACTCGATCCTGCATGATGTGCATCGGTCGCTTATTTGACAGCTTGTCATTAACTTCCCTCGGATGTGAGAAGAGAGAACAGACGTATCATTCTGTTGAGGCTCTTCGTGAAGGGCTCAGCCTCGTGGATAGTCTCGGCCTTGACTGAGGCCACCCATCCCCCAAATCATGCTCCAAATCCATGGCGGTGAGCACTCAGATATCATAGACACTTACGCAAAGATGATGAAAAAGGAACCTTTTAGGCAAGGAAGATTCAGCCTTAAGACTTCGGGCGTTAACTTGTGTTCATCTCCTGCTTTCCTTTCCTAAGCTATCCACATGCTGTCGCAGACACTTAGGTTGCATGTGGCCATGTCTCAAATTGTCAGATATCATCAACCCTAGGGAGAATTTCCGACTCGCTAGATCAACGACATGCTGAAAATTGCTGCAGTCCTATCCCATTTCCGATTCAAACAATCCTCCGCAAGGAGAGCAGCCACGTGTTGAAGGGTTGGATCGTGTCCTTAGTTTGAGTTGAAGAAACACAGCCCCTTGACTGTGCCTGATAAAGATTCTAAGCATGTAAGCTGCATATGCAGAATTTTGGAATATGATGGACACTCATGGCAATTTGAATGGCTTTAGTGTCAAGGAGGCTGAGTGTGCTGGCAGAACCAGAGGCTGCAGATCTCTTTCAGTTGTACCGGTAAAGCCCCCGGGTCTTCTTGCGGAGCAAAGTTGATGGATTCGGAATCTTCATTATGTCCTCAATATCGGGATCAGCCATCAATGCAAGAGACTAGATCCTTGTGGCGCGTTGGCTCTTTAGACTTGGGGATCTACTGAGTGCAACAGCTAGAACCAAGGGCGACAAATGCACGTACAGAAAAGCTACGTTAGACTGTTTATTCTAAGCTAAGCTTGGCGATGGAGAGCAATTCTTCTGAGAACGGGTTTGAGGGTGACTTGGCCATTCCTAGTAAAATGAACAAGAAAAGCTAAGAAGAAAGACACAAGAATACTAATAATACAACATGTAGAGTAGTTAAAGCTCTTGGGAGACATTACAGAGAAGAAAAAAGAAGCAAGCCATTTCGTGTCCAACAATAATTTGTCCTTTTGATATTAGGACACAATGGCATGGCGTCAGAGCTTGCTCTTGTCCTTGAGAGAGTCACTCCGCCCCAAGGAATCTGAAGACACAACCGCAAGCCCAGGAGTGTGATCGTTCGTTTCAGAGACTTGGAGCAAGCGATCTTGGATAGAGTATATGTCGTAGATGAATCTATTGAGCATGTAGGCATCATCAGACGACCTAATTGCCAGGAGTTAGCTTGCAACTCGGCAATTCCTCCAGTTTCACTTGCCCTTTCTCGCTTTTGCTGGAGGGCATGCGTGAAGAAATTCCACCTGGAGGCATGTCTCAAAAAACCGTATTGGGTTTGCTGCGGGGAGATAGCGAGCAGTGGCAGCTCTCTTAAAGCAGGCGGACTCTTAGCGTGATGCTGGTAGCTTGGAGAGGAACTCGAAGAGATAGGGACCATTAGGCAAATCTTAGAAGTATGCCTCAAGATATGAAGTCGGGAATGAGAGTGGCTGCAGTATGCTGAACGTGAGGAAAAGGCTGGCTTTATAGCCCTGGAGTCAGTGCTCCGGGTCGGCTCCAGGTCAGCTTGGTCAGTTTGAACACCGAAACCCCGGAGTGAACTGGGGAAGCGGAGCTAAGGGAAAAGAGCTTTGTGACATGCTTAGGGGAAACATTAAACGGGCGCTTAGAACCAAGTTGAGCCAATGGTCTTCGGCGATCCGGTCCCGGAATATGGGTACTTACACCCTCCGTCGGCATTCGGGAAAAGCGGGGCATCCGGACAGCGCTCCGGTAAAGATCCCGGTGCGTTGGGTTGTGAACTGTAGTCTCACGCTAAGGAAGGGACAGATAAGGAAGGGACAGATAAGGAAGGGACAGATAAGGAAGGTTATGCAAAATGTTCCAGAGTTCGAGGAGTAGCTCTGTTTGTCCATCTTTAACTTGTGCATTGTTTCCAGGGGCATCTATTGGGCGAATGCCAGTGTTCTTCGCAATATAGAGCTTATACAAAGAGCCGTAAACTAGCCTATAATTATAATAAAAGGAAACTGATAATTACTAATACATGAAGGAAGAATTTAGAGTTTGGTTAATCCAGATGAAAGTCGAACAGCCAACGAATTCTTCAGCCTATACCACCGCCAGCGTAGCACGTACACTGCGAACAAAAAGGCTCATGGTCGATTGCCCAGGGAAGAATATCCTTGCATAATGAGCTCAAGGCCTCGAATATCATCGTGTTCGTGATTTGGACCACTATTCCTCTCAGGAGTTCGATCTGTTTTGGTCGGACTGGCCTTAGCCCTCCGGAGGAGCTTCTCCTGAACGGAAGAAGTATCGTAGATGTAGAGCATCAGCATCCAGCCACAAGGCTCAGAACTATGAAAGGTCAGTACAACAGAATGAAGAGGTCGCTTTTGACTAACGGGTTCTTGTTGCTGGTTGTGCCTGCCTGGAAAGGCGGTTCAACAGAGGCCATGGCCGAGGCTCAAAAGATGTATCAAATTGTCTATAAACGGACTCTTACAAGATCGTAAGCGGAAAAAAATATTTTCACAGGTGAACCAAAAGTGTACACGTCTCAAAGCCCAAAATGGCGAGTAGTGAACAAACAAGGAACTGCAAGGCTGCAATCTGAGCTCAGATCTTAATAGCAACGGGCAAGAATGCAGGCTCTATTATACCGTTATATACATTTTTAATCCTTGCCGCAGCGATCTCTATCGTCCTGTCAGAATCACATGCCGTTCCGGGGTACTCAAGATAGATAAGTGTGAAGATGAGGCACCTGCAGGAAGCAAGATTGAAGTGCCGCGATTATCGGGCTGTGAGGAACTCAATTGGAGCTGTCATATTTTCTTCTTCAATCAAGAACTATTATAAAATGATGTTAAGAGTGGGTCAGGAGGGACTGCAGATAAGAGAGATGCATACTGCAGGTTATAGGTTGGACAAAGGAGAAAGAGACGAGACTGCATGTGGGCATTCATGTCAAGTTTGAAACCATCATGTTCAATGACAGGGGTGATCAAGGTTCAACATTGAACGAGGCTGGTGCTGGACACATACGTTTGGGCAAATTTAGAGTCTACCTCTCATGGCATCCGAGACAGGACGCAGGTGTTTCAAGAATCATACGATACAATAGGACTTGGAGACGATCATTCACAGTGACAACCAGGACAGGCAACTGTAGGGGCGCATCGTAGTCGGATGCTATGATACCGTACCAGAAGTGAGGCTAGTAGGATCTAGGATCCGGATGCAAAAGCTGGGGGATGCATATGCAGTTGTCCAACCGAGTTCCATATCAGATTGCGGATCCAATTCGCACTGGCATGACTCGAGGGATGATTCAGGTAGGTTGATACTTTGCTGTAACACCAGATCAGCCACCTAGCACCTGAAATCACCAAGATGAGACAGCACGAGCCTGGTGAATCGTGGGTTTCTAGCATTATTAAAATGATATTTTACGATCCATAGCGACGTCATATTCTGGAAATTGTTTCGAGTGACTACATTGCTGTTCAACTCGTCGCCTTATAGTACCTAGCTACCAAGTTATCATATAGTGCTTCGTAAGTATTCGAGACGGGACGAATTCAGCCATGTCAGCTTGAATTGAAAAACTTTTCAAGTCAAGGTTGAACACGTTCGGCTGCAGCCGTTGTCTTAGCTCCAGAACTGTAAATCTTGATCGCGCACTTGACATGGAAGTGAGATCTGACAGAAGCAACATGGCCCCTTTTCTCACTGCATAAGATGAGACCATTATGAGGACACAGACACAACTCACTGCAAGGAGCAGCAGGGTTAAGTGGTAGTATAACCAATCACCACGGCAGGTAAAATTGCTGAATCTCCGTATGCACGTCGATACATGTGATTATCATGGGTCAACTTTATGTACCTGAGTCGCCTTTTGCGAACCATCTGCAAAGTCATGGCTGCCCCCTAAGTCGGAAACAGAAACGGCAATGCAATCTCTGAATATTTGCTGTGGCTGGCTTGGCACTGTCAGCACATCACGCAGACCCATAAACAATAGACACTCCATAGGTTCGGCTCTTGATCCGTTCAATTACCGGATTCAAGGGTAAGGTTTTGTTTCTTTTTATGCTGGGGAAACCCACATGTGCTATTATTGGCAAGGAATGAAACAACCTACAAGGTGTTTCGCCTAGGACTTCAAGGTGAGCTGTCTTACCTGAGCCAACAACAGCAGACGTTGAAAATACGACCAGGCAAAAAAGAAAGGAGAAGAAGATAGGGGAAAGGTTTCGAACTGTGTTGGTAACCGACCTAGGCATCCTGGTCTGGTAAAAAAAAAAAAAAAAAAATGTTTCATTTGGTTCTACAAATAGAACCAACAGCCAATACTTGCTGTGTTAGTCAGAGTTGGCTATTGGATGAGGCCATAACTGGAAGCCACATAGTTCCCTCCATCAAAACAATGCCCAGAAATCTTAACAAGGACCACAAAGACGCTCGATAGTTTGGCTTCACGCCGTATAAGTCGACTTAAGTCCCACTTTTCCCGGCGGCGAGCGGGTGAGCCGCCGGGCGCCGGGCTCCACCAAATTACCCCTCCCCCACGATCCGGAATGGACTCGAGCTCCACGCTGATAAGGGCAACTATTACAGTTCTAATTCTTATCAGAAAAGCTTCTCCTCTTCATTTCTTGACAAAAGTCTACCTTACTCAAGCTAGCTCATCAAGAGTCTCTTAATCATGTCGCACTCTCACGACGGTCACTCGCACTCTCATGATGGCTTCAATGCTGTTGAGCATGGCCACTCGCATGAGATCCTCGATGGCCCTGGAAGTTTCCTTGGTCGTGAGATGCCAATTGTGGAAGGGAGAGAGTGGTCTGAGAGAGCTTTCACCATTGGCATTGGAGGGTAAGACTATGTTACTCTAGGTACATGAAGATGAAGCTGACAAAAGCAGCCCCGTTGGTTCCGGAAAGACTGCCCTCATGCTCGCCCTCTCCCTCGCTCTTCGCAAGGAATACTCGCTCGCCGCTGTCACCAACGATATCTTCACTCGCGAAGACGCAGAGTTCCTCACCCGAAACAAAGCCCTTCCACCTCCCCGTATCCGCGCCATTGAGACCGGCGGTTGCCCACATGCTGCGGTTCGTGAGGATATTTCCCAGAACCTCGCTGCCTTGGAAGATCTGCACCGCGAATTTGACACTGATTTGCTCCTCATCGAATCTGGAGGTGACAACCTCGCTGCGAACTACAGTCGTGAATTGGCCGATTTCATCATCTACGTTATCGATGTTAGTGGTGGCGATAAGATCCCTAGAAAGGGTGGCCCCGGTATCACCCAGAGTGATCTCTTGGTAGTCAACAAGACCGATCTGGCCGAGATTGTGGGCGCAGATCTGGGTGTTATGGAGAGAGATGCCAGAAAGATGCGAGAGGGAGGTCCGACAGTCTTTGCGCAGGTGAAGAAGGATGTTGGCGTGGACCACATCGTCAACCTGATCAAGAGTGCGTGGAAGGCTAGTGGTGCCGAGGAAGAGAGGCGAAGCAAAGGAGGCCCCAGGCCAACAGAGGGCCTGGAGCAGCTGGAATAAACATTCACATATATCACAAAAGTTGGGGCACAATTGGAAATAGTCATGTAAGAGGAAAAGCAAAAAACGCCAAACTTTTAATCTAGAGGTATACTGGGTGTCATATCTATGCCTGGTCATCCATCATCATATCGCCGTCTGCTTGCATTGTGCTTGGCTCAATCTCCAACAAGGGGCCCTCCACAGGGGCAGCATTTCGAGGCCACACCCGCTTGTACAGGCTGACGCCGATGGAGTCTTGAGGGTTGATACGCCCATCGAACGTCGCCTTGAAGTAACCGTGTGTACCGAGGGGCTCCTTGATGAAACCACTTCGGCCTCGCTTGGTCCAGAGCGGTAGAGCCTTGAACCACTCGACATCTTCTCGGTTAAAGAACATGTATCGGATGGTGACGATCTTCTTGTGGATATGGTAAGGGTGGCCAGTGAGGATGATGCGCTTGGCGATAACGCGGGATGTTGAAGGAGGGAGGGCTGTTCCTGTACCGATGAGTGACAGGCCGATATGAGGACCGTCTTCCTTCTCAATCTCCTCAGCAGTAGTTCGCTTGAAGAACAAAACAGGCACAGCACCCCAGGTTAGGGGGCCCATAAAGGTTGCGATAACCGACTGACCGGGGTGGACGAATCGGCAGTACTTGTGGACGTCATTTGGTGTTTGTCCGGGCTGGGAGAAGAGAGGCTTGATCACCATTCGGCGAGGTCCACACTGGACAATGAGCTCCTCCTTGGCCTTGATAGACTTGGTGAAATCGGAGCTGAGGTTGAAGAGGTAGTTGACAGCCGTCTTCTTGTTCTCATGTCGTAGGAGAGAGAAGATAGTGATAGGCTTCTTGGGGTTGTAGGTCTTCTCTTGAATAGGAGAGATTCCCTTGACGTAGATGTGAACACGAGTTCCAGCCTCAACACCACCGACCAAAGCCTCTCTTGTTGCTCGTGATTTTGAGGAGTTGTAGTCTGGAACTTGAAGAAGACGCCTCCACTCCTCAGGCTCATGTGCGCGGTCCTCAGCCTCCTGCCACACACTGGTTCGCAGACTCTTGAGACCACGATATCTGGCGAGACGCTCTCGGGCCAAGACATTAGGGTGCAACTCAATCTCGTCAGGGAACTCCATATCGTCCTCAACCTCATTTCGCTTTCCAGCGCGATATTGCTCGAGCTGCTTGGCGTCCTCCTCCTCATCTGGTTCGATCATCATCTCTGATTGAGGGTACTCTGAAGGAGCACCCTCGGTAGCTGGGGCCGGAGCATAACCCTCGAGACCATCCTCAGGGCGGGCCTCCTCCTCACCAGCCTCATCCTTCATCTCGAAGTCCTCCATATCGGACTCTGAGTCTGAAACATCCTCCAGATACCAAGCTGACTGGTAGTTGGATGTACCCTTGGGCACTCGCTTCTTGATCTTTCTCGCCTCAGCCTCCTCATCTGAGAAGTAATGATGGTCATCCAGAAGAACACCCTTCTTCTCAGTAGCATCAGTGGCCATCTCATCATCAGCGTCCATCATGACCTCCTCAGGAGCCAGTTCCACCAAGTCATCACGGTCCTCGGTGGGTTCTTCCAGAAGCTTGCCGGACTCTTCAGGATCCACAGTCATCTCCTCTCCCTTCTTCTTGACTTGCTTAGGCAGAGGAGCGGCCTCAATCTTCTCAATCTGGAAAGTTCCCCAATCACCAACCTGAATAAGACGGTCCGCCTTGAGGCCCTTGCCACGGACAACACCAGTGATAACGGTGGGGTCGGACTCTGAGTAGGCGAACTTGATATCCTCAGCAAGCATCCAGCTTCGCTCGTCTCTCCATCGGATGCCCTTTGGCGTTGTGCTGCACAGTGAGCGCATAAGGTTGGCACATTCTTGTCGGTTCTCGAGGCTGTAGAGCTTCTCTTGTTCGGGGTGGAAGTGGGTGATGAAAGACTTGAGGGAGCCCAAAACACCCTGTCGTGCCTTCGCAGGCTCAATCTTGTCAAGGCCCTCAACGAGCGTAAACAGAGTGGACATACCCTGGCTCTCGACACTGCGCAGGATCAACTCTCCAAGTTCATCGACTTCAACGCTGGCTGACAGAACAACAATGACGAAATCGGCGACACGCGCAGCATCCAAACAGGCATTCAGGTCTCGCTCAATGGGGATGTACTGTAGTTTTTGCTTGAAACGGTCGACTGTAACTCGGTAATTGCCACTCTCTGTGTTGTCTTCGATGTCGACACTACCATTCAGTTGCTTGATCGCGGCGTTGAGATCGGTACCGGCGCACAGGGGAATAACAGCGACATGTCGAGGAGCGCCGTCCTTTCCGGCGAAAACAGAGGTCTCTTTAACATGTTCCTTGTGCTTGTTCAATCGGGCCTGCTTGGCCTGGTTGCGTCGGTCAAATTTAGACATAACTTGCTGGTGAGGAGTTTTTCGGTTGCCTTTTTCGTTGGGGACTCGACCTGGTTTTGTGTCAGATTTTCAAGAAACAACATGATTCTGGTGAACAGTCATACCCTTTGCGCGGTCTCTCAACTCATGCTTAGAGGCAGCCCGTGACTTGAAGGCCTTGTGTGTAACCTTTGTGGTGGGCCTATGATGATGAGCCACAGCGACGGGCATCTTGCTCTCACCACCGGCTTTGAATCGAAATGGTAACGAAGCCAGATTGAGCGACAGGAGAATTGTTGGTTTCCCGTGCAAATTGCAAGCAAAATGATGGCAATATCGTCGATATTCTAGGCGGTGATGGCGGGGTTAAATCCAAAATATTTTTGTGCCTATCGATAGTGGCGTATTAGAAAGTGACAGAAAGAAGCACTCAACTACGGCTTTGCGATAAACCTCCAGGCTTGAGTATATCGACCTGGTCATGTAACAGTTCATCAATCTAATATTTTTTCATTTTCCATTTAAGTCTATTCAATCTACAATTACTTCTTTGCTATCAAGATGTTCTTGTTCAAGAGATTAGGCATTTCAGTCTCATATCATCTTGGTTTCTAGAACATTGGTCGTTTAGGTATTCTGTCATGTAGAGGTGGGGCCCTTCAGCCAATAAACACTATACGATAAGCGGTGAATTTTTTTGTCGATAAGGAAAGTTGTATGCCAATCCATCTGCCATCCAATTCCGAGTTACCTTTCCCAAGTGAGCGCGTTCACAATACGAAAAGATGGAGGTCAACACAGTTGCTGCGCCTTCTACAAAGGTGCGCGACAATGGCGCACTCGCCGTCCAGGGCGCTCGAACAGAACTGGTTCCTCATAAGGAGCGAGAACGTGCTCGCCGAATCCGAGAAGCAAACAAAGCCTACGGTCGAGGAAAGCAGGTCAACACAAAGGCTATTAAGGACAGGAAGCTTCGCAGCAACATGAAGCGCATGGAGGGCAAGTACCAAGATGCTGCGCTGAAAGCTAAGGACGCCGAGATTCTGCTCGAGAATACATCCGGCTTTCTCGAGGCCGAGGACGAACTCGAACGAACCTACAAGGTCCGACAAGACGACATCACCTCTGGTGTAGCCGTGGAGACTGCGCAGAAGCGATTCGAGCTTAAGCTGGACGACCTGGGACCTTACCAGTTTGATTACTCGAGGAATGGGCGGGACCTATTGCTTGGTGGTCGAAAGGGCCATGTTGCGACGATGGATTGGCGAGAGGGCAAGCTTGGCTGTGAATTGCAGCTGGGCGAGACGGTGAGGGATGTTAAGTGGCTACACAACAATCAGTACTTTGCCGTTGCGCAGAAGAAGTATGTTTATATCTACGATCACAATGGCGTGGAACTACATACTTTGAGAAAACATCAGGAGGTGTCTCACATGGAGTTTCTGCCGTACCATTACCTATTGGCGACAGTCGTAAGTATCAACCTCTCCATCCATTATTTCCTTCGCTAACAAGTTCAGGGCTCTTCAGGTTTCCTCAAATACCAGGACACATCAACAGGTCAATTAGTCGCCGAAATTCCTACTCGATTAGGTCAACCCGTTTCCCTTAAGCAGAACCCTTGGAACGCCATTCTACATGTCGGCCACCAGAACGGAACAGTCACACTATGGTCGCCCAATTCCCAAGATCCTCTTGTAAAGTTGTTAGCGCATCGAGGACCCGTGCGAGATTTGGCCATTGACCGTGAAGGTCGATACATGGTATCGGCAGGCCAAGATCAGAAGATGGCAGTCTGGGATCTCAGAATGTTCCGCGAGGTCAACAACTACTTTACACGCCAACCTGCTTCCTCGGTAGCAATTTCTGATACAGGTTTGACGGCTGTTGGTTGGGGCACCCAGACAACCATCTGGAAGGGCTTGTTCGACAAGAGTGCTCCTGTTCAAGAAAAGGTTCAAAGCCCTTACATGGCCTGGGGTGGTGAGGGTAAGCGCATCGAGCGTGTGCGCTGGTGCCCCTTTGAAGATGTTCTCGGTCTAGGTCACGATTCCGGCTTCTCTTCTATTATCGTCCCTGGTGCTGGTGAGGCCAACTTCGACGCCCTGGAGGTCAACCCCTTCGAGACCGCCAAACAGCGACAGGAGTCCGAAGTCAAGGGTCTGCTCAACAAGCTGCAGCCCGATATGATCGCCCTAGATCCCAACTACATCGGAAACCTGGACCTGCGATCCGAAAAGCAGCGCCGTGCAGAGAAAGATCTCGATGCCCCAGCCGCAGATATCGCCGAAGAGATCCGCAAGCGAGCAAGAGGCAAGAACGGCGCGCTCAAGAAATATCTGCGCAAGCAGCGAAAGAAGAACGTCATCGACGAGAAGAGACTGCAAGTCGACGAGATCTGGAAGGAGACGCAGTCCGAGAAGGACAAGAAGCAGCTCGAGGCGGAAGCGGATCTGGGACCGGCGCTGTCGAGGTTTGCCAAAAAGGAGTAATAGAACTGGATGTACAAATGCGAATAATACCCTTTATCACAGAAATGATGTCTCGTTTGAGTGAAAATGCGGGTTGTCTATCAAAATTCCGCTTGAATGTCTAACTGTTGTATTTTTACAAATCCGACCCAATTCGTAATTCCAGGCGTGTCTTCGTGTATTTGCGCCGAAAGCGCTTCTATTCTCCCCATAGTTCATCATTTATAGCAGCTTCAGTCCACCAGTGACCTGGTCAACGAGACTTCTAGGCGCAGGTCCAACACCCAGCACCGTCATGCTGCCCGCTTCGATCTGTGTTCGGCCAGCATCCTGGATCGTCTCGGCCGTGATACCCAAAGATCGCGCCTTGCGTCGAAGCTCGAGCATTTCGTCCTGGCTCTTGATTTGCACGGCGATCTTAGCCTGGCCGAGACGTTCCCATCGCTTGAGGATCTGAGCCTGGGGGGAGTTGGCGGGGGCGCGGACGAGGTTCTTGTAGCATGCGAGAGTAGCGTGGGAGCATTGAGCAGCGATTTTGCCTGCGACATACATAGTTAGCACTCAGATTGTAAAATTTTAAGCACCAGTGAAGAACATACCCTTTGTCATGCCCAAGTCTGTCCGCACGACAAGAACAAGCTTGCACTCCTCTCCATTATCCTGAATAGGCTCCTTCTTCTCGCCATTCTTCAGCCCTTGCCTCTTATCGGCATCAGCACCGTTAGCCCAGTTAGGGGCATGGTCAAGAATAGTGTCATCTTCGTCGATATCGCTCTCGTCGCTCTCGACAGGGTCGTGCAGGTTGCGCCGGCGCTCCTCAACTAGAGAGGGCGAGATGAGGTAGCCGCGGATGGTGTAGATGCCGAAGCAGTAGCCGGTGAGGACGGCCACGACGGCCGTCGAGATGATAACTCCTGTCTGCTCGCCTTGATTCATGGTGTGTGTGCGGGTGTGAAGGAAGGGTTGAGAGGTTGTGATGCTGTTTTTTGGTGGTTTTGGTTATGAGCTAGGTTGGCATTCGTTTCATCATCACGTGGGTCAACTATGGCTTTGTATGACTTTGGGTTAAAGCGTTTCAAACTCTGGTCAAGATACAAATATTTCTAAATTGGTCTAAATATTAATTATTTGATTGTGCAGTTTAAACAGTAAACTTCTCTTCCTTTCCTTTTTCTTTAAATCGGCCAATGCCATAACACATTGTGCTCCCGGTACAGCCGTTTCCGTGTACATCAACTAGTACAGCAAACTCCTTTATACATTCCTCCATATACAATATACACATAAGATTGCCCTCATTGCGATTCGGATCTTTCGTGATAATATGCTGCCGAGTCCAAGGCCATCACATCACAAGAACACCCCGCTGAAAGTACCCGGACTCATCAATCAAAGGCTGACATCCAAACAACTTGGCAAAGTCATTGAGACAGGCACTTCGCGCCTCCATATGACCCTTCTTCATGCTAATTCCAACCTTGGGAACAAAGTTGACATATTTTTCATGTCCATTTATGAGTAAGGGTCCTTCGCCGGTGAGTAACCCGTGGACGTAATTCATGGCAAGATCCTCGCAGTTGAAACCCTCATCGACATAGTTCCTAATCTGTGTCATGATGGTGTCATTGGACGAGTAATAGTCCAAGAACGACACATGTGAGAAGGCAAGGTTGGTCAGAACCATGTTATACTCATCCTCTCCTCTCCTGTTGGAGCAGAATGTGTATTTATGATACCCGAACGTATCGACGGGTGTACATCGAGCGAGGGCACCAACCATTCGGTTCCTGCCGAACTTGCGCCATGTTTGGAAGACAAACTCGAGGTCTTTTGGAGTATAGTAGACATCGTCGTCCGAGAGCAGAATCGCCTGTGTCTTGTATTCGGGATCGGGCCAGAGCTTCTCGTTGAGGCTGTTGCGTTTCGACTTTCGGAATCGGACGGGGACTCCATATTTGGAAACGTAGTCCTCTGGGGGGTAGTTTTCGAGATCGTTCCACACAACAACTACCTCGAGAAGTGAGGGGACCTTTTCACTCAGGATAATATTGAGGGTATCTTGGAGTTCCTTCGGCCGACGATATGTTTGCATAGCGATACTAAACACGGCCAATATTAGCATCCTACCCAACAAAGATGGCCAGAATGAGCACAATGGACATACGTAAACTTGTCGTCCATCAGGTTTTCATATTTCTTTTGCGAAGCATCCCATATCTCTCTCGTCCCATTGATACCCTTGCTCTGACACGACGGGTACCTCGAGATATGGCTGATCACCTTGGGAATAAAGAAGCCCGCATTCGTCAACTTGGCCAAGATAATAATGAACGAAAGAGCAAGAACCACAGCAGACGTAATAGTCGCTGCTCGTCGAAACGCTCTCGATCTGACCACCTTTGGCATTTGAGCCTTCATCCACTCGACCCTGGCCGCCACCTTCTTTCTAAGGGGCTGAGTTTTCTCAATGATGGTGGAGTGTGAAGGTTTCAACATTTTTGCTTGTGGCAGAGCCCAGGAATATTGTCACAAGGTAAACACCTTTATAAAGGATGAGGACTGCAAGGGAGAACACACGGGAGAGGCGTCTGGTATGTACCGGCCAGGATCTATTGGGCAAGATGAGCAATTTGATTGTTGGAATCTTGTGATATGATTCGAGCTCAGAGCATTGTTTTGAACTTGACGCTTTGATGAGTCTCTTGGCTCGAATGCCAGCCAAGAAACCAAACAATAACAAACGAAAACATCGAACGAGCATCATGAAATATAGACAAAAGGAACTTTTCTTTGTTGGCTTAGAAAGCTTCGACTTATACAAATATGTGCATAGTATACCCTCCCTTGCTTCAACCCCTTGCCCCAAAATCAAGTCTAAGTATAAGCCTAAGTCTAATATTCGAATGAGATGGAGCGCAGTTCTTGGCGATGTCTCGCATGGGAACGTACCAATGATGGGAAAGAGTTGTTGCACGGAGAAACATTTTGATTTAAATGGCCGTAGAGTCCTTTCTCAGCAGGTCGGTTGACCTAATCTTCTTATGGCTCCGTCTGCTTTGGTACACACCATTTTGGGTCGACAGCCAACCGGATGCCATGATATAAGTGTGATAAAGACCTTGAGATGGCTGCAGGGAGGTTTAGATCGAAAGCATCTGGGCTCTCAAGGAGATGCCATGGATTTTTTCTGTCGTCCGTCTTCCGCTAGACTCGACGGGGGAAAAGACTCGGCAGATTTGATATGTCATTAATGGGGTTGCGAGGTTATCACAACGACATGGCGCATGATTGCAGTACTATTTATTTACTGCCAAAAATTGATGCATAGAAAGAGTATTGGAATAGACTCAAGTAGACTCCAGTTTTCGAGTATCGCTGCAAAGTTAAGTCCGCTGAACCTTGTCTGGCAGGTCAAGCTCCGGTAAACACTCATGTAACTCCACGATTAGCGGCTTGACGCCACTATCAAGCCCTCCCCTGCAAGAGATCTCCCGTCTTACTGCGTCAGCTCCACAAACGACGACAAACCTTACACAACACCACTGTTTGTATCTTGGCATCATGAGCGCAAACAAGGCTCTCATAGTAGGTATCTCAGGGTGTTCCTCAAGCGGGAAAACAACCCTTGCGAGGCTACTGCGGGACATTTTCCCCCACACTTTCATTCTTCATGAGGATGACTTCTATAGGCCTGAAACTGAGTATGCTACCTTTGAGGTGTGATGCTTTACGAGTTATTTCTGACCTGTATAGGCTTCCAACAAAGAACGGCCTTTTAGACTGGGACTGTGCTGGGGCCCTCGATATCCCTGCCATGGCCGAGTCCCTCGCTTATATCCGTCAACACGCTGCCTTTCCTGTAAGTCCCACGCCCTCATCTTCAGCCAAGGCAACTTAGACTTGACTTCATCTCATAGCCTACCCTCGATTCTAAAGAGGATCAAAACTCGGTGGGCAAGTGTCCCGTCTCAGATGCCACCATCGCCGCTCAGCGCGCCAAGGTCGATGCCACTCTAGCACCAGACCATCCCCTCCGCAACAATCTTCGCCTGTGCCTCCTCGATGGATTTCTTCTCTACTCTCCTTCTATGTCTGCTATAAAGCCAAACCTAGACATCAAGCTCTTCTTGCGAACGACATACGAAAAGGCCAAGGCCAGGAGAGAAGCAAGAGATGGCTATGTCACCCTCGAAGGCTTCTGGGCAGATCCTCCTGGTTATGTGGACAAGATTGTCTGGCCCAACTATGTTGAAGAGCATTCATGGATGTTTGAGGATGGCGATGTAGAGGGGAAGTTTAAGATGGATGTTTTGGAGAAGGAGGATATCAAAGTGCAGAAAAATATGAGTGCTGATGGCAATATTGAAAAGACATTCGAGTGGACAGTAGACACCATTTTAGAAGAGCTTGGAAAGCAAGTTTAGACAAAAAAGAGGATTTCTATATAAGCAAGGCAACACTTTGCCATTTGAGGTCTCTCTATGATGCCAGAATTGTCTGTTTCTAAAAGCCCTGCAGGCACCTCTCCGTCTTCATTTCTATGACAGATCCATTACATCAACTCCTTGATCTACGGCCTTTCTCTGCTGTCAAACGTCTCACAGCCTGCTCAGCAGCCTTGACCATGGCCTCCACTTTATTCAAAGCACCTTCTATCTCTCCCACGAGCCGTTCTCCAATTCTGACGGTGCAAAGACATTCCGGCTCTGGGCCCTCGATAACTGTGTAGTCGTATGTCATCTTCTGATCAACAGCGAACCTCGTGAGTTCCTCTTTGGGATGCTGAACATGGACATTCTCGTTGAGAATGCGATCTAAGTAAGGCAGAATGCCAAACTTGTGAAGAACATTTGCGCATGTTTCCATGGACCCCGAGTCAATCCAGACAGCGCCGATGAGGGCCTCAAAGAGATCCGAGTAGAACTTCTTTGGGTGAAGTCGTGCGAGCAACGCCCATGGATAATGTGTACCCTCTCGGATTGCTGTAGCTATTTCACCCCGCAGTTCTCCGAATTTGACTTCAGTCTCCTGTATCACTTTGCTCATATCCGAAGAGCTGTACCGCATGAACTTCCAAAGTGGTAGTGAGGTCTCTGTTGGTTCCAAATTACCACCAGGCTTGACTTCAGTGTCTATTCGTCTCAGTCCGTGCTCCATGTTGATGAAGGAAAGGAATTCTCCGTTCACCATTGCCGTCTTGATCATGTGAAGCCTACCATTGGGAATTGGAGGGTTGAACTGGAACATCCTGGTGACAATGATGTAGTCAAGAACAGCGTCTCCAAGAAACTCAAGTTGTTCGTAGGATCGTTCCTGGGCATTTGTTGCATATGATCCATGGGTAACTGCCTCGATCAGAAGAGACTTCTTCTGGAATGAGTACCCAATCAATTCTTCAAGAGGCTTCATAGTAGGAGGAAGCTCTACATCGCTAGGAGTCGCGCCAAAAAGGATGTCTCTTCCTAACCCTTCTTCGTGCCAGTTGCATATGTCGCCCAAGAAGACCGAGATGCACTTCAAAGCTTTAGTCATTCCCCCATCCTGGAAAGAGGCTCCAATGAGTGCCTCCACCACGTCAGCAAGGTTCTTTGGTCCAATGAACCTTGCAGGTCGATCAACCGATTCTTCATCTAGGAAGTTGTCAAGATATAGGGGCCTCCACTTCTGGCCAGTGAAGTTCTTGGAGAGAATAAATTTCGAGAGTCCCTTTTGTATGCAAACTTGGTGAAGTCGTGTATTCGATACGAGTCTATCCTTGAAATGGTTCAAAAGGCCCTCTGGCCAGAAAGGGTCTATAATTTAGTCAGCGCGAACTCCTTCACAGACATTGGATAGACTCACGTTCAGAATAAGCCTGAACTACTGTGCAAAACTTCAAAATCGAATCGCCCAAAAACTCAAGTCGTTCGTAGTCGACAGGTTCTCCGGCGCTACGCGAGCTGATAGCCTCAAGTGCCAACTGCAAGTTCGAAAGTTCCACTGGCTCCAGTAGTGTCGAGGATAACTCCGAAGCGGTGAGTTGGATCTCTAACTCATGAAGGATCGAAGGAATGAGCATGCCGAACTTAACGACTCTTCTCGGAACCTTATCGACGGAGGCCCAGGATATGGGAAGAACCCAACCATACGGCTTGGAGCAATTCTTCTTTCCCTCGTTGCCTTTCAAAGCGTGAAGGAGATCTGATCTGCGCCTCCATTGTTCAAGAACCAAATACTGTTCGTCTGGTGCATCATCGAACCCATAGAACGGATGCTGCACTTCCTGACTCAAAGGTTTTGAAGAAATTGTCCGGATGTAATGGAAAGGGGCCTTTAGGCGGTCTCGCACCAGAATTCTTCGACTAGATGCTTCTTCTTCGCTTCCACTAAAGGGCATAGCGCCAATATCTTCTCGGGAGACATCTTTGTCTCCATATATGAGTTTAATCACATGGTCACGATGCTCTACAGACCAACGGTGCCCGAAATTCATTGCCAATAAAGCCGATGTATGATCCGGTAGACTCAAAGAGTCCTCATGAGAGATCCGCTTTCCTGCGATACACTTGATGGACCAAGTAGGTCCATTCTCGGGGTAGAGTGTAATGTCTCGGGGTTGTGGGAGCTCGGCAGGCATCGCAATATCGACGCGAATAGGGGTTGGAAACTCGTCATCAGTAAACTCGAAAGTGTAGAGCCATTTATCGCAGTTCGTCTTCCAGTTTTGCGCGATCTGGATCCATGGGTTGAACAGGGGCTCGGGCGTCAAGTCCATAATGTCCTCGGTTTTATCAGAGACAGCACTAATAGGGAGCAAATGATCGCTGATCAGACCCTCCTCGTACAGAGCAACGTACGCGTGGAATGCAGCATCTTTCATGGCGTTCTTCTCAGACTTCCACTCACAAGCACTCTGGAACTTGCGCAAGTGAGGTGGCAAACCTGCTGGTAATGTCACTGTGGCCCTCAAAGTTGGCCCTCCAAACCCGGACTCATTTTTATGGAAAACGTAGTCGGGTCTGTGGCTGACATAGTCTGTGCGAAAAACAACTGCGCAGAAGTGTTCCAAATGTTGTCGAGAATTCTCCAGGTCCAGTCTTGCTCCCGTGTTTTTAACAATGTAGTAGATGGAATCTGTGGGCTCAGATCGCGCGAGCTCATCCAGTCTGGCCAGTTCTCTCTGATCATCTTCATAGCGCCGCTTCATGCCCTGTTCCAAATCTTCCCAAGCACGTGGATCTGAGGTAGAAGCCTCCAAGGCAATCATCTTGGATTCCTGCATTCGGGCTCTGCCTCGACGCTGGATGAAAGACTTGAGTGTGGTAGTCTCATCAAAGCATACAACTAGGTTGCATGCAGGAACGTCAATACCTTCTTCCAAAACACTGGTAGCCACAAGAAGATTGATTGCCCCTGACCTGAAATCATCCAGAACTTGGGTGTCGCTGTTGAGATACTCATACGCGTTCTGTTTTCGACTTCCAAAGTTAGATGTTCCAACCATTACACCGACGCGATACAGCTCACTAATGGCTGGGTAGCTATTGAGAAGCTCGCAGAGAACATTCGCCGTGGCTCGTTCCTTGACGAACACGATGCCAACCACGGATTGGCCAGCCGCAAGAAGTTCATGGATCAATCTTTCGGCTTTATGTGTGAGATCATCCGTGGTAGGGGGTGCATTGTCGATTGAACTGATGCTGATCCTGCGCAAGTGTCCCGCAAGATAGGTCCTGTCTTCGTTTGACCATGCATCGACAAAGATGTTGGGCGAGTCGTATCGTTCGAGGAATGCTCTAATGAGTTGCGAGATATATCTATCCGCCGCCCAACTACCGAGTTCTGCAAGAATATCCTTGCTCTTGTTCCAGAGACCTTTCATCTGGTTCTGAGAGAAAGTGTTGTGCTTCATAACCACGTCCGAGAGTTCGAGTCGCTTCTTTTCGTCCTTAACGGCGAGAACCCTCAACTTCACAACCTGCGGGTCTTGTGCAATATTCATCCCCAAGTACTCTGAATGCAATTCTTTCATCAGTGCGGTGCGGGCTGGGAATTTCTTGACATCGTAGAGGGAGCGAACCAGATGAGGCCTGTTGACATGTTTGAGGAGCAGCTCCCTATGAACAGTTGGCGTGACGCAGACCGCGTCCATAGTGTTCTCCAGTGTCTCAATTTCCGCAATGTTTGATGAGATAATCGGACTGGCCGTCAAGCCCAGAATGCCAGGCACTGGGAGACTAGCATTCTTGTGTTCATGGTAAAAGTTTATCATGATCTTTCTCCCTGAACTATTCTTAACGCAATTGTGGACTATGTTCAGTTAGCAAGAGACATTCCGGTGTGGCCAACCACCGACCTTCATCGAATACGATCAGTGCAAGCATATCCATCCTAACGAAACCGTGGTCGAGAGCGTCACGCAAGATTTCGAATGTCGACACAACAATTCGAGTCCCCTCTAGTATTCGAGGCCAAACATCTGGCGACCATGCATCGATGTTGAGTTGTCCCGTAAGCAATCTCATTGGAACCGATGGCATCTGCCTATAAATGACGTTGAACTGTTGTTCACAAAGGCTAACTGTCTTTCCTAGAAACCAGACGATCTTTGAATTGTCAGTCAGTTAATCAAAAATTAGTTGATTGGGTCACAAACTTTGTTTGGTGTGCATCTCTCAAGTTCAGCTTGTATACGAAGAACAGCTCTATAGAATTCAGTCAACGTCTTGCCCCTGCAACGCTTCGAGAGCAATATACACTTGAGTCTTTCCGCTTCCAGTGTCCATCTAATTTCATGTCAGACGATACTATTCGAGTGACGCATGCCCACGGCAACTTACTGCGACGATGACGTTCCGCTTCAGACTTTGTTCCAGCATCTCGCGCTGGTAAGCACGAGGGCTGATGATCTCTGGGGCTGGAGACTCATCCTTGGGTTTGTCTTCTGCATTTCTAACTTCTTCAGGGACCTTGTCGGCTGTGATTATGGATACTGTTTCGATGATTTCGACTGTGGATGATGGTGTCTCGTCGATAGCAGGGCTCTCAGGCCGAGAAGAGTCTGGACTCCCACTTTCGGGAGCCTGTTGTGGATCGATTTCCATCATGTTTTTTTCATGAAAGATAGGGCGATAAGACCGTTTGTCTCTAAAAAGTAACTGGTGTTTGGGTGGTCTTGCGCTCCAGGGTGAAGTTATCTTGGCGCAGATAAATAAGTGGTCGAACAGAAAAGCACGAAAGTGAACTTTTGGGTATCGCTGAGCTCTCAAGAACATCAAGAAACAAAAGGACTGCTATCAATATAATAGTTCGATGAAAAAGAGAGGTCAGAAAGAGGGCCTGCGAGCGCCTATTCATGGCTGAGTAGAATAGCCGCAGGTTGGTTGTATCTTGGAGGAGGCCCACCGTCCAGTGAATCCCTTAAGGCATATACCTCCGATGAGTGATGCAGGAGGCCTATCTGCGAGGTCGATCGAAAAGGCCTTCATATGAGGCCGGCCTCTTTGCAGTTGGTGAAGGAGGCAGTGATTCACCACCAACTGGAGCCTTGAAGTTGTAGTGGTGTAATTATGGCATGCACTACTGCTGAATAAGGTCACAATGTCTCGTCAAAACACATTCAAGTCATCACTGCTAAACCCTGAATAGAGATCAAGGGACGAAATTCTCGACAAAATTCAATTAAATGCTAACAATTATGTTTTCATTCCTGTTTTTAAGCTTTAGAGTAAAGTTGCTGCTAGTTGAGCGAAATTGACCATGTAGACCACAATGAACACTGATATCCTCTAAACAGCCACTCAGGAGGCGGTTTAAGTAAAGAAATGCCAGTAATTCTAGTAGGCAATCATTGAAGTAAGTAAGCCCATTTCATGAGAAATTTAGAGGATGGCTCCTATCTTTTAGAATCTCATAGACAGTTCTATAAATTTACCACCAAGTGATCCCATAACCCATGCGTGACATGTGGATTTTTATCATTCCCACCCTATACCTCCCACCAACAAGTATCCAATCTCCCAAAGACTTTTGCAACTCATAGTAACCTTTGCTTTTACGTTATCGGTATATGTCGCTATGGATATCCCAGTACGAGCAGCTCCTTCGGACGAAATCATGGGGCTTTACGCAGCTGGCTTCAACGCGTGGAACCAGCTCACATTCGAGCCTTCACCAGTCACCAAAGAGCCTGATGACTTGTTTACTTTCACAAAAGTCCTGGCGGATAAGAAACTTGTTCGGATTGTTCCTGAGATGACATATACTGCGGGTGAGTTTCATCGTATGACTCGCTTGTTCTTGACTCGCCTTCTGACGTTTGTACCTTAGTTCAGCGGCAGGACGCCTGGACTATTGCTGGATCATCTCCTGACAGACTTTTTTATCATGAAGAGAATAAAAGATATCTATTTGACTTGCCAAGTGGTATATCGGGAGATGGAAAAGTTCTGACAGTTCAGGACTTGGACTCTTCACCCTCAACTCAAGTGATTGTTCAGTATCCATCTTTGGCCGCATGGAGAGCTGGTAGGAGCACCGATGCCTGGCTTTATAAGTCTCTTGTTCGTCAAATAACAGCCTACGATACCGGTTTCGCCATCCTACTTGAGGATGAGACCGTACTAAGCTGTGGTGATCCACGATTCCAAGACTGCCTTGGCCGTGATGTTGACGAGTCCTGGTAAGCATTACGATTACTACACAGGCAGCACTAATCATATTCAGCCCTGCCAATGCGCCTGGTATTGTGCCAGAGCTAAGTGATCTTGGCGAGCCTATTAAGAAGATTGCCGCTGGAGGATACACCGTTGCAGCCCTTACAGAGAGTGGTGCTTTATATCTCTGGGGCATGGAAAAGCCTGGCTCACAAAGTCGACACAACGCATTTCCTCATATCAGCGAGTTACCAAATTACTTCGAAGTTGACGGAGAAAAGGACGTGCAAGATGTTGCAGTTGGGGAATCTCATGCCATTGCCTTGACTACTGATGGTTGCATCTACGTAGTGGGCGACAACACTAATGGTCAGATTGGTCTTGGCAAGGATACAAAAACCCCTGTTGGATCATGGTCAAAGATAGATTTCACGCCTCCTCAAGGCTGGGAGGTTGTTGCTGTTGAGGCTGGTCCCAGGTCATCATTCATCGTCACAGCGAAATCGAAGCAATATCAAAGCTCAGAGTGAGCTGCCCTTCTATCAGAACCAGCTCTATTGAGCCCAATGACCCTCTATTGTACAATGCTTCTCGTTGTGATCATTTGCATAAGGGCAATCATAGACTCGTCAGGTAATCCTCAATCTCTTGAGGAGTCAGCTTTCTGAAACGGGGTCCGACAGCCCCCTCAACGCCCTCGAGACCCAGAAGGTGCTCTGCGGGGGCCCCAACAATACCTGCAGAATGTTAGCAACAAGTTCTCCTGGCGAGTCCTTTAAAACTTACCGATCTCAATGCTGTCGCCATTCATCTCACCCTCAATGTTGTCCTTGAGGGTCAACAGCGCAATGTGAATGGCATCCTCGAGCTCCAACTCCTCCGAGTATCGCTTCTCCAAGAATGTCTTGGCCTTGGTCGCACTCTTGCCGATGGCCGTGGCCTTCCATGGGTAGTAACTGCCAGAGGGGTCGACCTGGTACAGCATGGGGCCGCCCTTGTGAATACCGCCAGTCTTTCTGTTGACCTTCTTCTCCTCGCTCTCCTCGGTAGTCTTGTTCTCCTCCTCGGGCTCAATACCCTCGTCCCAACCAGCAACCAACAGACTCACACCATAGGGTCGAACACCAGCGGACTGGGTAGCCTCCTGCATAACTCGGGCGACGTCCTGCACCAATATTCTGGTAGGGGGATACTCGTTGTAGATGCGCTTGTAACCGGTATGCGAAACCTTGCGTGCTCGGTCCACCAATACTCGATAATCAGGGCCCATGCCGGAGTACACCATGCCGATGTTGGGGGTGATGTCGCTGATCTTGGAGAGGGAGCTCTGGTCGGCGAGAGGGGATGATGACTTCTTCTCGGTGGCGAGGACGATACCGTTGGTGGCTTATGTTGGTTAGTAGGAGCTCCTTTTAGATGTTGAGGGCAGCGCGAACCTTTGATGCCAAGGGCAGTAATACCCTGGTTTACAGCGTTGAGGGCATACTCTATTTCGTCAAGTTAGTTTCAAGTTCGGGTTGTTTGGAAAAAGCTTCGATATCCAAATGTTGTTGAAGCTATGCACTGGCAATTACGTACCAATCTGTACCAGCTTTCCGCTATAACATTGTCAGCGATGATGCCCGCATAGCAATAGCAGTGTCGTCACCGAAACATACCTGGGGGAGAAGGTTGTGAGAGAAAAGGAGTATCGGTCCGCCATCGCTCAAGATCCTGCTGTAATAGAATCGGTCTGAATAAAGAGATGGTTGGACTATCAATTCGTGGGGTTGACGAGGAAATATCAAGCAAGGCTGCAACTGGAGCTTTGGTGTTTGGCCAAAGCAGCTGTAGCCTCTAGGCAGTCCCAGCTGCGCGTCGAGCTCAACCGCTGGGAGCTGTGCAGTATGCGGGGCAACAGATTATCCGAGCACCGGTCAGGAACCAAGTCTACTTACCAAGGTCTAAACTCTCATTGTGTCATGTCGGAGATAAAAGAATGTCAATAAACTCTATGCGAGAGAGCCAAACTACATCAATTCGTACCTCACTTTCCCAGGTATTCATTCACTTACCAACTCCACGCTCAAGTCAGTCTTCCAAAGTCGGACACCAATACGGAAATGCTGGATCAAAATTTTCCCGTCCCGTGACAAGTTCCCGGAGACCCCACCCACAAAGCAGCTTTCTTTACTTGAGCTTGGTATCGGCAGTTTCGGCTTCCTTCCTCAACCTTCTCCCGCAAGAGGCTGAGCTGGCCTCTTCATATCTCCTGGTAACAATCTTGGCGGCCAGGTGCTTCCCCCGCTCTTCTACTACTCCCACTTGACAAGGAGCTTTGCAGAAACATGTAGGTTGCGCCTGAAACGCCTCAACGGCCAACGATTCTAGCACATCCATTTTATTGTAATTCTATCACTTACTGCCATTGCCCTTACTTCTCTTTACTTCCACAGGTTTACGTGATTCATCATGGATACGCGCCCTACGTGGGATTGGTCCTCGGTTGGGGATAGCTCTGCTCGACAGCCTGAACCAGAGCCACGCGCAGCGGCACCAGAGTCTAAAGCATCATGGACATCGACTCCAAAGCCTGACACTACGTCGAATCAGGGGCCTCGAAGCGCGCCGAGAAACAAGCGCTATGGTACGCGCACGTGTCGCATCTGTCTCGACACTGAGGAGCCTAGATTCCCTGATCAGTCAACAACGTTTGGCATTCCTACAGGATCATCCCGACCTACATACGTCTCCGACGACCCGGAATTGGGGAGGTTGCTATCGCCATGCAAGTGTAAGGGTTCGCAGAAATATGTCCACGAAGGATGCCTCAGTGCTTGGAGACTTGCAAACCCCATGGAAGCAAGGAATTACTGGCAGTGCCCAACTTGCAAGTTCACGTATCGCATTTCTCGACTTCACTGGGGCTCTGTTCTAAGCAGCAAGTGGGCGCAGGTTGCTTTGACCTTTTGCTTCTGTATACTGAGCATTTTCGTCCTCGGATTTATTGCGGATCCTCTATTTGATCTTTGGTCCGATCCAATTGGAACCATCGGCGAGACTGTCACAAGCGTGGTAACAGATATCGAAGCCATGAGGCAACCTCCACCCCAAGAGCCTACATCATGGATCGAACATTTCATCAAGGGCTTCTTCTCTCTAGGAATTGTTGGTCTATTCAAGACGATGATTACTGTGACTCCATTCCATTGGTGGCAGCTCCGGAGCAGCGGAGTGGCAGGCGGCGGTGGCAGGAGAGGAGGCACTGGTCGAAACCGTGTCGAGAACATTAATCTCATCTTTGTGCTCATTGGTGCTTTCACATTCCTTGTGGGCATCTGGAAATTTGTTCAGAAGTTGAGTGCCCGTGTGCTCAAGAATGTGAGCGACAGGGTAGTTGACGTCGGAGAAGACGATGATGACGATGAAGATGTCGGCAATGGACCGAATCAGGGAAGTAAGAAAGACCAATGAAGCTGTAAAGCTTTTGTATCATGAAGAACTTTTTTGTTATCGCTACCCAAACGCTTTACATCGTGTATGTGTTTGCACACTCTTAAGTTGCCTAGATCTTGCTCCTCCGTGTCAAGTCAACTAGTCTGTGTGCAAAGATTTACGCTCTGTTGCGCCTTGGGCGAGAACCGTTTTGGCTCTTTGCTCGCTGGTCAGCATGAGATTATCAGCCTTCATTCACGCATCGTGATGCTTTCGGGCGTTCGTAACGGTGTGAGGCATCTGCTGGGTACACTACCCCCGTACAGAAGCAGTGAGCAGATTGTCGGATGATGGTTGATACATGCCTGTATTATTACAAATTATGAATAGTTGAGACCTCTGTCTAATATTGGCAAAGACAGCCATGAATTTATAATAGATCATCACTCAATCTAAGTCTTTATATCTTCGTCGTGTTGCTTCATATTGCACGACCCAATTCATACTTGTTATCTCCCGGCAATTATCAACCAGCCAATTGATAATGTACCCTGGTGCTACCATTGAAAGACGCAAATACAAAAGATGACCATGGCCTATATATAGGGCTTATCACAATACGAATTTATGTCGTATTCCTGCTGACTTCTTCAGTTCTTACCACTGTCTAAGTCGGATATTTGTATCACCGAGACCGAGATGACGTTAGAATTTGGTGTTCTGAATGGATCCCTGCAATTGAAATACGGGTATTCCGTAGGATAGTCTGGCAGGTGGGCCAGGGTCTCATGAATTTGGCTGCTCCAAAAAGCCATCTATCATCAATCAACTGCGCCGGCCATGGCTCCCTGAGTGCCTCCTTTCTCTGCCTCAAACCAAATTGCTCGCCCTCGCTTTCTTCTTGAATTCTTGCTGCGATCACGGATCTTTCTTTTGAACCCGATACATAGGACCGCCCGCCCTCCAAGTTCCACAAAACCTGGACCCCCCTTCGCAAAAGCCGACGATCTACGAACGCTGCGCTGGCTGTTTCTAAGTCAATGAGCTCAGAATAACCTTGCCGCCTCATTCGCGACTCATATAAAGTTCGCCTTGGGCTGCTTCGACTGAAGAATCGCCCAAGATGCATTTCGCATACCCCCCTCGCAAAAACTCCAATCCACCACCTTTCAAAGCCCGCTCTTCGCAAATACCACCAATTCTACGTCGGATCCGCAAAAGAACGGCCGTCCTACTTCTTCTTGCCACGATAGGACTCATATACTTCCTCTTCGGGTTGAAAGGCGATGCGCCGTACCGCGAGCATGCCCCGTCAGGCAATCCCCCGGTTGTCATCGTGACAGCCCTGGACAAAGCACAGTACAGCGCTACCTACCTCGATTCGATTCGACGCAACCGACAGCAATATGCGTCGAGGCACGGTAAGGCGACTGCTCAGTTGGTTAGCCAATGGCAGGAGCTAACGTTTGGTTCCAGGATATGAGGCCATGATTGTTGAAATGACCGACTATGACACGGGCAAATCCCCTCGATCATGGGCCAAGATTATGGCAATGCGCCACGCGCTATCGAAATACCCCGAAGCTACATATGTGTGGTTCCTCGACCAGAACGCCTACATCATGGAGCTGGATAAGACCTTGGAGGAACATGTGATGAACCCAGCGAGACTAGAAAGCCTGATGATTAGGGACTGGTCCATAGTACCGCCGGACAGCATCATTAAGACGTTTTCTCATCTGAAGGGCGAAGATACGGGCCTTATTATTAGTCAAGACGAAGCTGGACTGGTAACTAGCAGCTACGTCCTCAAGAATGGCGACTGGGCAAAGTTCTTTGTTGAGACCTGGATGGATCCTCTATACCAGAGCTACAACTTTCAAAAAGCTGAGAGACATGCTCTTGTGAGTTCACATTGACTTAGTTTCCCAGGACATGATCTAACTTTTTGCAGGAACATATCGTCCAATGGCACCCCACGATCCTTTCCAAACTCGCCCTCATTCCGCAACGTACGTTTGCCTCATACGGCCGCAACAAAGAAAGTAATGCGTACCGAGACGGTGACTTTGTCGCGCTCATGGTCGACTGTACCGTTACAGGTCAGACATCCTGTGAGAAGGCATCGCATTTCTACCAGCAGCAGTTGAGGAACAAGTACGGCGAGACCAGTGCGAAGAAGATAAGATGAGCATCATGGACACGGCATTTGAGCGAGGTCATTGGGCGTTTTGTGGTAGACTTGGAGGGGTTTATAGGATTGGAGATGGAAAAGCCAGCAGGTATTTTTCTTGGCGTTAGTTGGTCACTTATTGGTGAATTTAGCTTATATATGTTGAATCTGGACATGTTTCATCTTATACCAGTCGAATCCGAGCTTCCTTTTTGGACGATGTTATTGTGAGAAGTGATAGCTCGTTAGGATGAAATCTCATCTCGTCTATTAGCGATGGTATGACTGGTGAGCATAGACCAGATAGTTCATGTTCTGATTCCAGAGCGTGCCGCAGTCGAGTCACCGTAAAAGAGCTGGGACCTCTTTTGTAGAATCAGCAAGGGTGAGTACTCTCAAAGGATTGCCCTTGTTGACAGATGCTTGACGAGTCAATAGATACTTCTAGGTAACATGAAAGAATCTCGGCATAAGTTTTAGGATGGGAGCAAAAGCTTAAGATCTTCTCTAATAAACTTATTATACATAACTACAGTAGTGGAATCTTGCAGCTCACACCTCGCATTCGGTACAGATATGCTTTATTAATCAGTCACTTGATATGCCCGTTGCAACAGAATCCCGGTACTACCTACCGGTAGTTGAAGCTCTTTCGTAGGCAGCTTGAACTAATGTAGATGCATATCCATGCAGTATTGGGTATGAAACCGTCCATCGTTTCCATAATCCTGCACAACTATTCCGATCTTCCGGCCAGAGGCGAATCTCCAAACATAGATGGAACCCAAACTTCAGACTACACAACTCCCGAATTTCGTATCAAGCGAACGTTACAGCGGGGTAGCACCCGAATAGGGCAGTTGATCGCAAACAATTGAGTTCTCAGCAAGTCAATCAATCACCAGATACGATTCAAGAAGCGACCGCTCATGTATAATTACGGCGTCGACAGGGATCCTTACGGATGGAGGGTGTTCGCCTCGGTCCAAGATCCCGTTTCCAGGGCGTGTTGGAGGGTTCGAACGCTATAAAGAATAGTCTTTAGGGGCTAAACAGCATGGGCTCCCGCGGAGCCCGGTCCCCGCCAAGCATGTGACGGTGCTGAGATGCGCTAAGAAATATCCAAGTACTGGCTATGCCCCGCGATATTGGATTCGCGATAAACGACGTCAAGCTTCGTCTTCAAGCTCGTGTTTAAAACACGGCCAATTCTTCCTCAAAAGTTCTCCGGTTTTTTTTTTTTTTTTGGTTGTCATTCTTTATCTTTGTTTGTTTTCAGTTCGAAATGGCTTCTCCTCCACATGCTGGGAGTCTCTCCCGTCTTCCTGCTAACTTGCGCGGACGTATTGAATCTGTCAAGCGAAGCAGACATAACGTTTCTTGGCCGTTATTGAACCTCGATTTGTAAGTCATGATCCACTTGAGGGATAGCTTCCAAATTGATATCATAGATGCTAATGACATCTCCCTTGACTCTAGATTACGAAATGTTCTCTTGATCCTCTTCGTCTGGCGATGGTCCCGTCGCGCATTCTGGCAGCTCAGAGGTCGTGGTATCATCGGCTCCATTGTCGAGCTCTACATCAACATCCGTCGCACTCTCTACGGTTACTTCCTACGAGCTCCAGGCGTACGAGGCAAGGTCCAGAAGCAAGTCCAGGAATCGTTAGTCAAGCTTTCCGATAAGCTGGTCCCCAAGGACCAGATTCGCTACCTATCTCTTCCAAAGGATGGCCTGCCCATTGATAACGTTCGCGCCGAGCTTGAGAAGCTTGCCAACATGGATCATACCCGCTGGGAGGATGGATTCGTCTCTGGTGCTGTGTACCACGGAGAGGATGAGCTAATGGCGCTTCAGACGGAAGCTTTCGGCAAGTTCACCGTGGCCAATCCTATCCACCCAGATGTCTTCCCTGGTGTGCGCAAGATGGAGGCCGAGGTTGTGAGCATGGTCTTGAGCATGTACCATGCCCCTCCTGGTGCTGCTGGTGCATCTACCAGTGGAGGCACTGATAGTATTCTTATGGCTTGTCTGGCTGCTCGTCAAAGAGCCTACAATGAGCGTGGAGTGACAGAGCCTGAGATGTAAGTCAAGCTACAAGCAAGCCATTGACCAATGAGACTTACCAGTTATGATAGGATTCTTCCTGAGACCGCCCATACTGCTTTCCACAAGGCTGCGCAATACTTCAAGATCAAGGTCCACCTGGTCGCTTGCCCTGCTCCTGAGTACCAGGTCGATGTCCGTGCCGTTTCAGCCCTGATCAACCCCAACACAGTTCTGCTTGTTGGGTCCGCACCCAACTTCCCCCACGGTATCATCGACGACATCGTGTCTCTGTCCAAGCTTGCTCAGCGTAAGGATATCTGGCTCCACGTTGACTGCTGTCTGGGCTCTTTCATGGTTCCTTTCCTCGAGCGTGCTGGTTTTGAATCTCAGCTCTTTGATTTCCGACTCAAGGGTGTTACCAGTATCAGCTGTGATACTCACAAGTATGGTTTCGCCCCTAAGGGTAACTCGACTGTCCTGTACCGTACCACCGAGCTCCGAAAGTACCAGTACTTTGTCTCCCCTGATTGGTCTGGCGGTGTCTACGCTTCTCCCGGTATGGCTGGTTCTCGACCCGGTGCTCTCATTGCTGGTTGCTGGGCTAGTTTGATGACCATGGGTGAAGCCGGATATATTGATGCTTGTACCAAGATCGTCGGAACTGCTAAGAAGATTGCCGACGCTATCCAGACTACACCATTGGGCGGCGAGCTCGAGATCATTGGAAAGCCTCTTGTTTCAGTCGTTGCCTTCACAGCCCGCAACTTGAACGTCTACGATATTGCCGACGGTATGGGTGCTAAGGGATGGCACCTCAACGCTCTGCAGAACCCTCCTGCCATCCATGTTGCTGTCACTCTTCCCATCACCAAGGTCTGGGAGAAGCTTATCTCTGACCTCGAGACTGTCGTCGAAGAGGAGCGTGAGAAGGAGCGTGTTCGTCTTGTTGAGGGCAAGGGAGCTCATGGTAAGGCTATGGGCGATGCTTCAGCCCTGTACGGTGTTGCTGGCTCATTGCCAAACAAGAGTGTTGTTGTTGATCTGGCGAGTGGATTCTTGGATATACTGTACAAGGCGTAAATGTTTTGGGAAACGGTGTGATGACTGTGAGACAGTCCATTTTACCTTGGGCGTAGGCGTTGGTGTCTATTACGACGCCTAACATATTTGTTGAGTTTGCTGGGTTCATACCATTTGGCGCTTTGAAGAGACTGTTGTTGTTATTGTATATCATTACTATGCTCAAATCAAATCATTTCAGATGAATGGACTGCTAGGCTGATGAACCCTGATGTCATTGGAATTAGTCTCAGCCTGTTGGGAATAGGTAGAATGAGTATGTCCAGACGTTCCTGACTAGGCCTGTTCCTAGCTTGCATAACGTGTTTGAGTTTGAGTTTGTGTATTTGTGAGATAATAGTCTGTCTGCTAGACCGCAACTTTGTATTTGCACTTGTAATGGACAGTTGAGTCGACCAGTACGAGCTTTCTGATATCTGGGGTATCGCGGGTACGTCGGCTTATTGTATAATTGCAGACCAGACAAAGTGTCCATCGTGATCGTACTCAAATTAAAAAGTCTCTTGTTGGCCAGAATATCTGCCGAGTCAGAGCCTCACATCCTCAACAGTTAGCCGTTTGTCACATCATATGCAGCATAATGTCATCCTCCGCACTCAGGAATCTTGATTTTTGTTCCCCTCCAATCGCCCAGACCTTCGATTCGCCTTCTTCTCTGATCCCGTTCCCATTCGGCTAAAAGGAACGCAGTCCAATCGCCCAACCTCATGTGTGTTCCAATTGGAAAAACGGCTGCTGGGGCGAATTCTCCTCGTGCACATTGCGGCCCAATGATGAGGGGCAGCGTGGTGCTCTGCTGAAGTCTAAAGGGTCCTTTGGTGTGGTGGGTTGGGTGAGCTTGGAAAGCAGGGTTTTGGAGGGAGTAGCCGAGACGTGGATTGTGATATATGAGGTCAACTCGGGAGGTTGATATTATATGATTAAGATTTATATACTGGATGTGGGCTTTGGTTGACTGATCTTTTCGTAGTACTATACTATAAATACAGAATTGCCTCTTGTTATAGCATGGAAGGTGATATAGCTGATACTAAAACAGAAGCATGTATGTCATATTGGAAAGCCTGCCTTGCCTGGCGCCCACATGCAGGGATCTATGCTGCACCTTGACCACCATGATAATACCTAGCTACATATTATTATCTGTAACTTTCAGTTCAGCTCGCCCGGCCGCGCAACACGATCTTCTGTCTCGATTTCCCTTCTTGTCAATCCCACGGTGAGACCCTTAGTTGTGGTGCCTCTGCCGGGGGCCTCAGGGCTGCTGCGTAACCATTCCCAATCCACAATGCTAAACGCACTGCAAAGGTGATCCTTGTCTTGTTACGGTCAAGATGGTGTCTTGTTGTCTTGTGTCATGTCTGTTTCTGTGGTAGTCTAATTACTAACTAACGTTGTTATCCGCCTGTGTTTTTGTATAAGCCCGACAATTGTCCCTCCCGCCCTCCTCACTCAGCCTGCTTTACTCTGCTCTGTCTATCTCGTCAACTCTTCTTGTTACTTACCGTGTATCGTGTATCTCTCGCTGCACTTTCTGCCTTTTTTCCACATTCGTATCCCTTCATTTCTTTGTTCTGCTTACCGTATTCTTTCTATTTTCTTGCGTTGTGTCACCATAATAATTCCTTTCTCGTCTTACATGTCTCCTCTCGTCAAAGAGACCCAAGCTATTACTGTTGTGTGAGGTTGCCATGCTTGCTGAATCATCGTCGTCTCCGATCGCCGCCTTCAGCATGAACGGAGGACCTGTCGAGGGGTTGCACAAGAGGGCGACGGAGAGTATTCAAATACCTCAGGTCAAGACTCCTGTCAAGGACGATGAATCCATTGCTTCCGGCTCAACCGATTCCCAGTCCCAGATAAAGAAGAGACTCAGCGCAGACATGTCTAAGGAACAAGTTGAAGATCTAGTCAAGAAGTTGACTCTTGATGAGATGAAGAGCAAATGGTTTGACGAGATCTTTGAGAAAGTCAAATCTGAGCGTAAGTCAATGCTTGTCGATGCCTTCTTTTGCCTCTTCATGTTTAACAAAACTGCTATAGTCGTCGAAGAGCATTCACCTGCAGATACACCTTCATCTTCAGAACCTACAAGTCCAATGTCAGACCCTGCCAAGCCTGCATCTCCTCACCAATCAACATCTCAAGAGGCTGTTCGCGATGATCCAAAGAGGCATGAACCAATGCCTTCTTCTCACAATTCCAAGAACAGACCCAATGATTATCCTTGTTCCAGCCGAAGCTCTCTCGGTAGCCCTACAGCCTCTTACATCTCCGACTCTGCCTCCTCTCGAGCCTCTGATCATCATTCATCACCACCAAAACCCGCTCCAAAAGACACTTCACCTCCTCCGAAAACTCGACCGTGTGTACGGTTTTCCAAAGCTCCAATCATCTTGAACGAGGGTCCCGAGCCTCGACACTCCAAGCCACGACCGTCGTCACAACCTCCCCCAGCTCCAGAGCCTACAAAGCAGGGCCCAACACTATCAGCCGTTGACCTTAAATGGGGTAGACTGTTCGATGATAAGGGCGAACCAACGGAAAGACTCGGTCAGGTTCTCCGAGGAATTGCCAACTACTTGGTGCGCCACTATTCAAGTGACTTGAAGGTGACTGGATGCTAACCATGGGTAGATCGCTGAGTACAGTCCTCACAACTCTCTCGTCATCACGCCCGAAAAGCTCAATGTATTCTATCACGAATACAAGCTTGATGCGGAAACATTTCCATTCCAGCGTAAGTGTCAGCTCACTATCTCCGTACTGCTCATCTAACCGTATCAGAAATATTCGACTGTCGACCACACGGAGCTCTTGATAACTTGGAAACACTATATCAGCATCTCCGATGTGAGAACCATCTCGTCCAAAGACGCCCCGGAGGAATGCCACACATCCCATCTCTCACTCCCGCTGGTTTCGAGCGTTGGATGACCTGCCAGATCCGCGCGTTTCCAGACCAAGAAGCCAAGCGTCTGAACCACATCATGACTGATCTCCCTATCACAGCCGATGGTATTCTTGTCGATGATAAGCCGGAGCGTTTACCAAAGCAGATCTCTCGACGTCTCCTTCCGGCGAATCGACATAGGGAAACTCATGATGTCGTGGTTGATGCTATTACAGGATGGATCAAACATACCGAAGAGAATGAGTCTGATTTCAGACGGACTTCATCTGAGGATGTTTACAAGGGTATGGTGAAGGACGAGAAGTCGGGACGATACAGACCTGATGACCACTGGGAGCGCGATTCGAAGTATCGTCGGGGTTCGAAAGACCACAGACAATCACCGGTATCTCGTTCCGATCCCTCAGGCCGCTTCGTCTCCCGCGTCAGCTCAGAGAGCACCATCCGTCCCTCAAAGGACTCCCCCGTATCATCAAACTCAAGTCACAGGGCCAGAAGCCCTGTACCCAACCGCTACCGTCACTCAACACCCACTCTCGACAGCAGTTCCAGCACAGTTGATCCTTACGACATACCCTCTTCAAGTCATAGGAGCAGCCATCCTTCGAGCAGCAGCAGTCGACGTAATCGGGAGAAGGAGTATCGATACTCGTCAAGCCCCAAGTCAAAGTCGCCGCTTGAAGCAACTCCGCGAACACTACCACGTCGAGATGCTGACCGTCGCTCGAGCTTGATATTCGAAGAGACGGGGAAAGATCCAAATGGTATGACTTATGATGAGTATCTGAGGATGAATCAAAGGCCCATGCGGAATGCAGTTGTGGATGATGGTGGGCATTATCGTTACTGAAAAACGCAAATGTTGAGCGATCTTCTTGAAAATTCTTTCTAAACACTATAGCATTTTCCTTAATCTTGGGAGGTTTCTTCTACGTAAAAGTCTCTTTTTGTTTTTCTTTTATTATACTCTCAGGGTGATTTAACGACTTCACATGACAAATTGACGATATTCATGACCAATATTTTCTTATTAATTAGTTTCTCTGGGCGATTTGGAGAGTGTACGATAATCGTTTGGTGTGGAACGGGGAGGCTCTAGATAGTCAAAAAAACACCACGTTCGTTGCACGTTGCTTTGTGTTCTGTCCTTCCGGTGATCGTTTCAGAAGAATGTCTTTACTACGTTTTACAGCCACGTGGGCTGACAGTGTGTGTTCACTCAAGATCGACGTCTTGTGGAAAGTCTTGTCTCGTACAGTACAGAGAGGGGGTTTTATGATGAGGCTCAAGAGGAGTCTGTGCTGTTCAGATGGTCGGACCAGAGCGATCACGATCAGGAACATTTCGGTACAGTAATTGAGTATTATTGGTTTGTTAACATAGACAGTCATTCAATTAATGCTATCTGATCGAAGAAACTCGAGACCCTTTTCATGCCTGATATCATGGGTTGAACAAATAAAAACTGACACCAATAATGCCGAATCAGACAGTTTTAGTTGACGCCGTGCCATTAAAATATTTTGGGCATTGCTGCCAAATGTCAAGAACGATCGCTAGGCCGTAATGCGCCGATTTTATGCAAGTGTGAGAAACAAGAGAGGACTTGCTTCAGAAAGGGGCATATGATGTTGCGATGTAATGCACGTAGTTGAGGTGGCAAAAGCCATTACTTCAGTCATGATCTGACGGGATAATGAGGATGAGAACGATTTCGAGTGAGAGGAAGCGAAATTCGTAAAGCGTTAAGGCGCGAGCCCAATGATGGTGAGAGATGTACGTCATAAGTCGTATGAATGTTGCTCATATAGGTATTTATTATTGCCAGCATAGACGGGCTGATGTCACGCTGGGGAGCCGGGATATGGTGAACCGAGACTGGAAAGACTTGCGATGCTGGAGCGATTGACACGTTTTCGTTTCAGGGCTTGATAATCCTTTTTGAATGAGGATATGCATCTTTGCAGGTCCTTGTCTGGGTGTGCGGGCATTTGGATTTCCACGGCCTTGAGGCAAATACGAAGATACTGGAGTTCATCGTCGTTTTCGCGCAATTCTTGCTCGCTGGGTTGGGCGTTAGAAGAGGGTTGGAATAGGGTTATTGATGTGAAACTCACAGGTGAGCTATCCTGTTTTGAAGAAAGATGATGCGTTGAGCAGCACGTTCAGCGCGCTCAATAAGAAGACCTTGGATGTGCTGCAGAATTTATAAGTAAAGATATTATTGAATGAAGAACAATAACATACGTCGGACTCTTCTTGGCGAGCCTTGAGATTGTTGACCAGTTGTGACATCTCCTCGTTAAGTTGAGTAACTTCCTGGATAACCTTCTTGGCCTGAGCGACGGTCATACCCATATTGGATGGAGGCTCCGGCTCCGGCTCCGGTTCTGGTTCGGGATCCCTTCTAAGTGACGCTCCTAGATCCGAGAACCGCGTCTTGAAGGCAGAAGGTGGAGTGCTGAAGATGGAGTCGCCAGGACTTGCTATGTCCATACTACTCAACCGTTGATGAGCTTGCCGCGGCGCTGGTGTGGACGGTAACGAAAATGAGACGGTCTTCTTAAGCATCTTTGTACCCTCCAGCTGATCCAATTGCGCGGTGAGAATGTCGACACCACTATCGTCGAGTAAATCATCGTCGCCTTGAGTAAGCTCATGCGCGAGCTGACTCAACCTCTGCGCCAAAATGTCGCGACTGTTTCGCGCTCGATGACTCCGACGAACAGACGGCGATGTGTTGTTGGGAGAGCCGCCGTTGATTGAAGACAGTCTCGAATGTCCGGAGGACTCCCTCTTATGAGGGCTCAGCCGTCCTGTGGAGAACCCGAGACTCGAAGCCACACTCGGGGTAGATAGTAATGAAGGCGTCCTCAAGCCGAGAATGTCTTGGTCTGGTGCGGAGTCATTGTCGTCGTGATATCGATCGCGAAATTCATTGCGATAACCATTGCTGAGATTTGCATACGAGAAATAACTGGTGGCTGGAGTTGTGGCGGCGGATGATGATGAACTTGAAAGAGGTTGCTTGCGATCTGGTGTCGAGAAGATGAATTGCTGATCCGAGACTGCAGACGCCTCATCAGCCGCAGCTGCAGCTGCAGCATAGGCCTCAGCGGTATCCTCGTCAATTACAGAGAGATCCATGATTTGCCGTGAATTTGTAGTGGTGTGTTTATGTTGTTTTTTGTGGTGGCAGCACCTCGGGCAACGGACGACAACGGCAACGTTCGAGAAGCAAGCAGCAGTAGCACCAACCTCGCGTCTTACGGCTAAGGTATGCGAGCTCTTTCCTTTTGAGAGCTTCAAATCAAATCAAATCGCCTAAAGGAGACGAGACCAACGACGTGTTCAAGAGTGGAGCAAAGCGATCTCGCTTCACCGACTCCCTAGGAGGCTGGACACGTTCACAGGCGTCCACAGCCAACCCGGCCTGACCAGCAGGAAAAATTAAGGGCCCCGCGTGGGCCGCAGCGCAGGGAGGAGCGCCTGGGTAAGGTAGAAAAGGGGGCAGAAGAAAGAGTTGTTGTCGCTCGAGGGAGCAGTAAAAAGAGAACAGGATCATAGCAAAAAACAACGACTCCAAACAAAGAGAAGAGAAGCCACCAAATCTCCCTTTGGTTTTGACTCAGACGCCGTTGGTTCGACTTTGCCCGAGTATGGTATGGTAGAGTAACAGTAACATTTTCCATCTTTAGCCAGTTAGCCTGGCCTTGGAGGCGGGGAACTGTGGCCATGATGGGACGGGAGATGGGACTGACCCACACTTCGCCCGAGCCAATTAAAAAATATTGAAATCAAGATACGTCATCTTTTCACGTGTTGGCACTTCCTACAGCTCAGATTTTAGACGCCCAAATTCATCAACCACTGAGTTGTCAATAGATGTTTCAGAATGTGGCGCCTGTCCCTCTGTTGCTGGGCATCAATGATGTCTTTGTCTCAGTCTCTTCAGAAACAAGATACTAAATGGCTTCATCACGTGACTGAACCAATCCTCACCAACCACGGAGCATATGGAAGTGCGTGCATGAACTCTGATAGCCCTCAACGCATTGAGGTCCTATAAATGCCTTGATAACCCTCAAATGGTCAAGTATTCCCTGTCTTCAATGGCGTGTGTGCCTGTGCTGAGGTGTGGGGTAGTTAGTTTGACTTGCGAGCGATCTCCCCAGACCGAGTTGGGCTCAAAGTCTGGGGAACAAGCAGTTCTTTGCAGACATGTTAACCTAGATGAGAAGAAAATGCGCTGGAATCGAGATTCTACCCGTGAATTTGATCGTCTCTTCTAGCAGGGTCCATGCAATGCAAGGCTCTCGTGATATTGAAGCGGTGTCAGATCAGGATTGACGTAGTTATTGACATAACATGTCATAACCGCCATATGCGACTGTTAACAAACTTCACATTCATAACTTTGCAGCTTCTACGGAGAACAGACCTCTCAGACTCTGTAAGGCCTATGGGGCAACCCTCTGTGAATACCATGATGGGGACTACTCAGATTCTACTTAAACCCATCTATGGGTTTATGTATTCCTTAACAGATATTAGCAACGACGAAATCCCCTACGCTTTGCAGATTCTACAGATACTCCAGTCGAATAAACGACCCTTGCATCGAGTGTTGAGCTTTGGCACATCAGCAGTAACACCACTGACAGCAGCATATAACCAAGGTCTAGGCCGAGGTCTTTCGAGGTTCTCCCTGCAAAACCATAGCCGTAGACCTAGTATTCACTGCAAAGTCTTACAGAAGTGGTCTGTTATTTAAATGCGAGATCATTTCCGTGGCCTGACCTTGCCCGGAGCTTCCCCCGAGCTGAGATATGCGTACCCCGACTTTGAGCTCGGAGACCGGCGGTGATGAGGGGAAGTGTAAATGAAGGGCTTTTAGTTAGAAATCGCCTGGTTCAACGCCATGATACAGAAACAAAAATAATAATTGAATTAACTAAAACTCAACAAATAACCGTTCCTCGTGACCTCCCGCAGACCCGTAATCTTGATCCAGAGTGTAAACTTGCTCCATGTCTCCGTGAAAGTGATGCATCTTCTCCATCATGTGCCATTCTTTATGTACCCCTCTGGTCTAAAGAAATACTTCTCCATACTTGATCCCACTTGTAACCGTACAAGTTCAGATGTAATAGCAGCAATTGGACGGCTCCTCCACTAGAATGACGTTTTTAACTGTATCTGAGCCCCGGAATCATCATTAGGTGCTCGCCCGAGCACTTCCGTCTCCGTCTTCTTCCTCCAACCTAACCTTGCCTTGCCTTGGCTTGTTCCCTTCTAAGTTCACTAACGTCAAACTGCTCCTTTCCGACTTGTTCCATTTCCATGTGCGCGTCTTCTGGTCTGTCTCACGCGACACTGTAATATTCTTAAATTTTCTGTTGCTGAAGCACAAGCGAAAGAGCCAAAGCCGCTGACTCTCAGTACCTCCACTCTCCGGACACTGCCTCGGCTTCTCCCGCTATTTGCACACCTCTCCATTCGCGGGGCCGCCATCCATCATTGATACATACTGTACTCTCCTACAACTACCACCTACTCTTCCTCTTCCTGAACTCACCTCATTCTTTCTTTCTTTCTCTCCTCCCACGCCAATTCCCTAAGACGATACAGTCGCACGACTTCTCTCGTCTTGACTCTTCAATGACGACGCCGTGAGCTTATCCTCCGACCCTTCAAGCCTCTCGGACGCTCTTCCGCAGCAGGATCCCGGTCTCCCTCCGCCCGTCCGAGCCTGCGTCCGAGTCCGATTCTTCTCTCACTGCAACATCGTCACGCTCTATTCTCTCTTCCTTTTTGCTCTCTGATTCGACCCACGTTCGCCCATCATGTCGTGGAAAGCTTCAGAGCGTCTGATGGACACCATCCGTCACTATGCTCGGTTTCCCGCCACCGGCGTCAGCTTGCGCCAGATGGTGCAGTTTGGCGAGAAACCTTCGGTCGGTATGTTACTATTTGTTTCTGTGCCCATTGAGCATGGTTACTGACTGTGATTGTTCAAGGAACCCTATTCCGAGCTTCTCAATTCTTAGCCGAGGAGCTTCCTATCCGTCTTGCTCATCGCGTGCAAGAGCTAGATGAGCTCCCAGATGGCCTCAACGAGATGCCATCCGTCATTAAAGTTAAAGATTGGTACGCTCAATCGTTTGAGGTATGCGTCATTGAAGTCAATTGCACAAAACCGCTGTACTAACTTGGCCGTTAGGAAATCACACAGCTACCTCGGCCAGAACTACCCTCGGATATACGAAGCCGTCTCATGAAACCCAGCAAAGCCATCGGTCGCAACGCTTTCCGTCTTCCTGTCGCAACCCCCAATCCCTCTATCGACGAGGGCGAGTCCGACGGTTGGGGTGGTCTCCAGAACGGCAATGGCAAGAGCAAGGCTTCTGCGCGCCGTTACTTCGCCGTTGTTGACGACTCAAGCGACTGGCCCGCCGATCTTCACCTCTACAACCAACGTTTCGCTCAGACTCTGCACCATATCAAGCGCCGTCACGATGGTGTCGTTACCACCATGGCTCAAGGCATCCTCGAATACAAGCGCCGTCGCCAGCGCATGCAGATTGACAGCACCATCCAGTCCTTCCTCGACCGCTTCTACATGTCCCGTATCGGTATCCGCATGCTCATCGGCCAGCACATAGCATTGACAGACCAGAGCCATCATCGCGACCCCACTTATGTCGGTATTATCTGCACAAAGACCAACGTCCAGGACCTCGCCCAGGAAGCCATTGAGAACGCCCGATTCGTCTGTGAGGATCACTACGGTCTCTTCGAAGCCCCCAAGGTTCAACTCGTCTGCAACCCCAACCTGAACTTCATGTACGTCCCCGGTCACCTGTCGCACATGCTCTTCGAGACCCTCAAGAACTCCCTGCGCGCCGTTGTCGAAACCCATGGTATGGAGAAGCAAGCTTTCCCTGTTACAAAGGTTATTGTTGCCGAAGGCAAGGAAGACATCACCATCAAGATCTCGGATGAGGGTGGTGGTATCCCCCGAAGCGCTATCCCTCTCGTTTGGACTTACATGTACACCACTGTCGATCGCACACCGAGCTTAGATCCCGATTTCGATAAGAGCGACTTTAAGGCCCCAATGGCCGGTTTTGGATACGGGTTGCCTATTTCACGTCTCTATGCGCGCTACTTTGGTGGTGACCTAAAACTCATCAGTATGGAAGGGTAAGTTATACAATGACAGCCAGCAGAACCTCCCAATTTACCCCATGTGTTGTTTCCAAACACGAACACATCAGCCACTAACACTTCTCACACAGATACGGAACCGACGTCTACCTCCACCTCAACCGTTTATCATCCTCCTCCGAACCTCTACAATAGCAATTACATAGCGCCGGCGCACAGAACCTCCAGGTCCCCCCTTGGGTTCTTCGCAAACGACTACAAGGCCGAAGCCGCGAGATATCGGAGCGGAAACAGGTGGGCGACGCCGAGGCGGTGGTCAACGCGCCTCCGCGAAGCAACTACTCCAGTCCACAGGAAGTCTAATGGGTTTTTTTCTTACAAAAAGGGAATCATCGTCGCCCGCGGGAGAACCGTGCGCCGGAGCAAAACACAGACGAAAATATATCGTGATACTACTACATCAGCAACTATTACAAGAAGTAACAAGAGGAAGAGAACGACGAATTACATGCCGACACGGCCGACGGCGATATGCCCGCAACTATACCACACCAATAGGAATGCGCAGCTCACTTGGATATTTGAAAGAGGAGGAAAGAGACTGCTCGACTCGAGGGACGCAGATCCCACCATACAACAGCACTGCACCATGTGGTTCACACGACCCGAGGGACCGATTTCCATGGAGGCTAGTCTGAAATCCAACGTCGAGAATCTCTACAGCCTGACGAAGCGTGCCGTTGCGCGCATGTTTGGACAGTGAGCTACAATTTTGGTTATTATATTTAGGTAGAATTTCTCCCGCTTGCAAATGGGAGGAAGAGGAGCATCGTTTTACGTAGTGATGAGGGCACATTGTATGATGCATTGGAATGAACAAGTGAGCCGGCAAAGAGGATAGCAGCAACTGATATTGGTGGCTGTCTTGCTGACAAAGCATGTAAAGCATGTATATGGAACAAAAATACTTCTACGGGAGTCTTGGTCATGGGTAGGAAATATCATTGCACTTTGTTTTTCTGGTTACTTTTTCGCGCAGCGGCCTACCATCTAAAGTACAGCGGGCATAGATGCTTTATGATTGTTTACAACGAACAGGACTCCTTGAAAGGTGTTCCTCAAAGCTCAATATGGCGGCGCCTGAAATTGTGAAACCTAAAAAGTAGAGCACAAAGCAACTCAATTCTGCTAAACTTTTCTATCTGCCTTGAGGACCTGGCGTTTGCCTGCCTCCAGATTCATAGCCCCTTTCCTTTTTTATCAGGCGTCTCATTCGACGGATTTGCTCAAACTTGAGCTATTTTAAGAGGCGCACAAAGCATCCATTTTCTCATGCTGCTGGGCGAGTGGGAATGACAATATCAAAAAAATAAAAGAACTGAGAGACGTATCTGAGTCCCAGATGAAGGAACAACTACCGAGAGTCCGGCATCGCAGCATGTTCCTGGCCGTTCAGAACGTAGAACTTGTTCGTTTATGCGACCCTGGCTAGAGGCCGATGGTGGACTCAGGTTCCTGGCGTCCTTTGAAATTCTACTCATCGTTTTCGACTCCGGACTGAGGGATGCGAAGCTGATCACAGGTTAGCTAGGAAATACTACTTCAGCTGTTAGGGTACTTACTTCACTTGACCTTGGCCACTGAGACGAAGCGTGGAAGGATTCCTGTGATTGCTGTCTAAGATCTGCTTGAGAGATACGAAGCTGAAATTGGAGTCAGTTTGAGAAGAGTCTCGTTTATTGGGTGTACTTACTTCACTAGATCTGGGCCACCTACTACCGTTGCTTCGGGAAGAGGCCTCTTGTGCAGGAGCATTGTTCTCCGATCCAATATTGGAATCTGCGTCGTTCTCATACACCGCTGACGCCGCGGAGGTCGAGCTAGACGCGATAGTAGGGTTTCTTACGGCCGTGTGCCTCTGCCCAGTGGGATCATAGGCATTGTACATGATTCTCCGGCTGGCAGCAGCCTCTTCCCTACCCTCACGAACCGTTGTTGCAGTAGATATGCTGCCTGCAGTGCTTGAAGTAGTGCTCTGGCGGACCTGGTTCGCAGGTCGTAGGTGAGGAGGCAAACTTCTGGCAACACAGGAGGTGTTCGGCGGGGCGTTCCTCGAAGTTCCGGAAACAGTTTCCTCTTGAAAACTCATCCGTTCGAATTGCGCTTGCGTATCGCGAAGATGAGGGGGCAAACTACTGGTGGCACGGCTAGAGGTTGCCGACATGGTTTCTCCAGCGATACTGGACGTTTCCGACGCAATAGGCCTACTTATGGGCGCGTGAGCAGACAGGGATGTTTCTCCGACGACTTGGTTGAATGCTCGATGTATGGACTCGGTTGGGTTTACGAAGCCAAGCGCTTGAGGGCCAGATATGGGTGCCTGTACCAAGTCAGTAACTAATATTTACTTGTTGAAACTTGGTTCCTCACCCGAGGTCGATTCCCCTCATCAAAGAACTCGGCGCTGTCTGTAGGCGGCCGGTAAGGCTCCCTCCTTTGTTCTTCCACGGAGACATGTCCGGTGGGTAGATGGATAGGGACAACGCTGGGCTCTTGCATTGTGTCCCATGCAACACATGTTCGACAACGCTATGATATGTCAGTAAGATATTGGCTGCCTAGCTCAGGAGCCTACCCAGTCCTCAGACCTGCGTGCGTTCATGGAGAACATAGTAAAAGGCAAGACCTCCCCGCAGCCACCTTCGCATAAATGCTCAGGGCCGGAAACTTGGCTATGTTCCATGCAAACCATCCCAGTTCTGGCAGGGTCGGCTGCTTGACGAACGCTCCTCTGCTGTGTTCTGGAGAACATGCTGAGCGGCTTCCACTCGCCGCCTGCAGCGCAGCGATACCTGGCAAGATTAGCATACCAACGACCAACACGCATCAGATGGAAAATGGGGTTACTGAGTCGACGCAGATAGCGTAGATGGTCGGGGTGGTCGGGCTGTTCCGACTGATGCCGTCGGTTCGACTTGGCTATAATCAGCAATGTTAGCTTTGCCTTTATCGTAGCGGAGGGCCAAACTCACGGCTCAACGGGGCTTCTACGTCTTCTTGGCATGATGAGTGTCAAAGACGAGAGACGGGAAGAATTATGCAGCTCGAGATGTCAGCTCCAATAGGAAATCTTGATGTGTTGAGAAGAGGTTTCCGCTAGTTGTGGGTGAATGATGAAAGAGTGTCAGAGAAGTTGCTCTTCCTGCCTTCAGATCAGCAGACCAAAAGGTAGTCGGCAGATGCAGAAGCCTCAGTGACTGGTGATAAAAACAAATAGAATAGGAAGACGAAATGATCCTTTTTGAGTGTTGGAGTCGTAACGAAGGATCTGATCCAATGATGTTGAGTGTTGAAGGAAAAGAAAGAAAAGTGGCAGGAGGTGTAGTTAGGGGCTATTTATTTGCTGGAAAACGAGCACCTCGCCTTATGTGATTCACTGCCACCAGTTAACAATAGATTTCCCTAACAATGCGGGCAGGCAGGTGCTGCGTTTACGGAGCTTCACTTTCCTTTTGTTGCTTCGATAATTACAAACCTCCAAATCAAACACTTTGAACCACAAGATTGCAGAGTTAATAGTTCTGTGCCTATCCTTACAGTAAACTACCATGCATTTAATATCCTACACGAGAGCTGTCATCCCTGGAGTAGAGATGAGTTGATGGGCAGTTATCGTGCTATGCTTTTGCACTCCTGTGCACTGATTGGGATGGGTGATGCTGTCATATATCACAAGGAACAGGTACGGTTTGTAATGAATAGGGGCCAACGACTTAGTGTGGAATAGCTTTCCTATTGAGAAGACTCACAGGTTCTAGTCCAACTTTTGAAAACCGCTTGTTTGCGTTTGTATGCATCCTCCCGTTGCTTCCAACCCCTTAATGGCATGTCTAGATACCTACTCACGTAGTGTGCACTGCTCCCATGTTTGCAAATATGCAGACAAATGTCCGATGACAATACCACAATCACCTGCTTCATATACGCTCATGGCATCCACTTCTATTTACACAAATATATCTCCTGTTTGAGTATGTATATCAGATCTAATCTGATAACCATTGAAGAGAGGTGGATGAGGCTCAAACTGGCCCACACATAATGCTCGTCTGCCACATGGGAACCTTCAACTTACACCCTACACCCTCCTCATCGACATCGAAATTGACATCGATCAATCTGCCCCCATAAACAAACAAACCCATGCATGCCCGATATCCAAGCTTCCTATTACAGAGATACAGACAGGGCTAACAGAGATACCTAGTTCCCTCCGACATTTTCACCGCCATCTACCCTACAGAAAATCGAATGAAGCCTTCACCGCTCGAGCGGGACCCTAAATAGCGTTGAGTTAGCTCGATACCCAAACCCCAGACGATCACCTGCCATGTCCATAAGCTCAGCGATTTGCAGCTATTTCGATCACGATGAGGCTTTGCGTAGTCTTGATGCTTTGGTCAATGAGTGTACCGCGCTGATTATATGCATATGGCTGGCTTGATTATTTTAGGATCCGAGCGCAACCGTACTCGCTAAGTGCTGCAAAACACTACAGCACCTGTCAATGTGTATGGTGAGATAATCCTGCATCTACCCTGCGCTTTGTGAGAAACCATTGGTGCTCATCGCGTGGCTGAACGAGAGTCTGCAAGTGACCGCCCCAGCCGACAAGCAAGCATCAGCTTTTTACCACGCTGGGGTCATGCCATGTTGCTGCAGTGATTTCAGAGTAGACGTGTCAAGCTACTGAGTTATTCATTGACTATTCGTTGCTAGGCCTGTCTACGGTAAAAACTGGTATCCATCACCAGGTCAAGTTTAGCGAGCGGCCCATCCACGGTGGCAGGCTTCATCAATATTCTCAAATCCGCTATCAACATACCGGCTCTAAAGAAATGACAAGGTCTAGGTCTAGGCTACAAAAAGATGACCTTTACCAATACGGGTTGGACGTCTTCCAGATCAGGCCGAACCATGTAGACGATACTCATATTGGCCATGGGATCTGGGGTAGGCAGCCTTTTGGCTCGCACTTCTGCAAGCCTCAGTTCTGGGCTTGAAGTTAGATATCCAAAACGGCGTGACAATCTCACCAGCCATGGGAAAATGGGATGCTGGTGCTTTGCGATGAAACAAAGCTGGCACAGTGACAACTATCCTCCGAGAGAGACCGATGCTGGAGATAATCCGCCCGTTTGGTACAGCTGGTCCCTGAATCCGTGCTCCATGATGAACTGCACATCGCTCCACCGAGCATCGGTTGCGATGAGCATCACTGGGGCACTACATCTTGTTGAACAAAACAAACAGATCGACAGTCGTGCTTCGTGTCCAATGGTCGTGTCAGCATGTAACAGTATTGATCAATGACTTCACCATGAGCGATGCCGCTATGACAGCTGACCCAAGCGGGTTAGGATCGACTGCCATAGCTCTCGGGATGCATTCAAGGTGGACAGACATCGCCACATTCGTCCAATTCCACGCAAAGCAGAAAGAAGCCTGCCTTCGACCCAGCCAATACGGAAGTGCTAGCTCAGGTCCCGGTTGGCGAATCATCGAGAGTAAGAAAGGCAAGGCTCAGTCAGGACAAATGGAACACGTCAAAAGCGAATCCGACAATGCGGTGACAGAGCATGGGTCCAGAATTTGCACATCAGCCGAGCTCTCAACATCAAGGATTGCAGACCCCTTTCCAATGCCGGAACCGTTACTGAGAATTTTGCTTTTTCAGTACAGACTTTTCAGCCGGTGCAGATCAGCAAATCTTAATCAATGGTGCGTTCCTAGATTCTCGCTCGTTCTGAGTTTACTTTACTGTTGAAAGTGCGGTTGGACTGGACGCTAAAGACAGCCAACGGGCTCGAGGCTCGGTGGAGCAACACGGGGCGTCCCATCGGGAGGAACGCTTTGACGGCTGCACTCCACAAATGTCAATTGAAAAAAGTTAGGTCAACAGAGTTGGTCCCAAGGCTGGGCTGGGCTGGCTAGGCCTTTCGAGGCGAGCGACGCGAGGTGGCAGGAAAGCGAAACTGAAAGTGAGGCAGTACATACCCTGCGGCCCAGAATACATGAGGGCTGGGAATACGAATAATGGGTAGGCTTTGCTCGTGTGGCGCAAGCAAGATCGCAATCCCAATCCAATTGAAGAATAATGCCGCTGAGAAAGTCAGCACGACACAGAACATGGCCCTGTAAGAAAGGGTTTCATGGCTATGACAGTGATGATGTGAGCCGAGCCACTCAAACAGGTACGGAGACACTCTTCCAGCTCAATGGTAGCATGTTAGACGAGAAACGGTACAATTAATGACGACAATGTTGGAGCTAAATCGATGGGATCGAGGCACACACTCTCTTTCAGACACGGCACGGCACGTCACGTTCAGGAACATCTCAACCACGTAGCAGTTGCCAGTTGGGTTGGAAGCCCGATACTGGTCGCAAACCAGTGCCAGAAGCAAATATTCGTTTCAGAAAAGACATCGAATCGTTGTTCACCCACCACCCTTCATCTGTGCGTGCCGCGTTTGGGCGTTAAGGGCCGCCCTGCAGGCCATATCCCGCAGCAGGTCGATGTCAGGGTCTTCCTCAGATTAGAAGTCATGATCCCTTCAGCTTCAGCCACCATCGGAGGTCCCTTAAAGGTCGGCTGGGACTGAGTGAACGGGCCTATGGGAGATCTTAGAAGCGGGCTTTCTCGCATCATCTATCATCTGTGCATCTGGTCGCTCAGTGACAAACGTGTTGCGCAGGGAACTCCTGGGCACAGCACAGTCTTGGGTCGTGACAGCGCATAGCCGGCTACGAAGCGACGCGCCAGCTTGGGCTTTGATTGATTGACCAACTGGGTTGAGGATGCAGGGACAATGGCATCAGAGTTCACCCCGCCTGCTCTCGAGGCGATTACGACCTAAGTTCTCATATCTGCCGTTATTTCTTCGGCCACCGTTGATGGCTGCATATGCGAGGCTGGGCAACAGGCGCGCCATCGTGAGTATCCGGCGGCTCTGAAGACTTGCCGCGTTTCATGCCGCGGCATTGACAGTGACCAACACCGAGGGAGGCATCCAGTTTGTCACTACGTGAGATAATCAAAAAGCAATGAGAGGGGAAATGGAGGGGGACAGTCAATGGGTAGGACAATCGGCGCTGCGCTGCGTTGCGAGATGGATCGACGCCTAGGTCATCCGCTCTGTTGGGCCAGGATAACCTTTCCTTCGAGAAGCTCTTCTCGATTTTTCCACAACACCGGCGAACCCGGAAATGCTACCGTACAGTATCATCGAAGACAAGGTCGCCTATGGATTTGTAGCAGGCAATCTCCGTTCCCCGGGCGTGTGTCCTTTGCATTGGGTCGATCCTGATCCTGCGGCATCGTGACAGGCAGACAGGCGAGTCCAGGATCGGGAAACGTGCCCCGAGTGGAAGAAAGTAATGCACAGTGCAATCGTGGATATTTACGAGTGCGAGTGTGAGTGAGCGTTAACCCAGGGGTTTCAAACAAATGGAGTGAGCGTGAGTGGTACCTGGATGTTCGGTACCTGCAGCAGCGTTCTGGAAAGTACCGAATGAATGGATATGGATGGCCACTCGCCCACAATTAGGCATGAAAAGAGCCCGTTCTGTGACTCCGTACCTGGCAGCCGGGTGTTTGGTAAGGTAATTAACGACCTACCAGTGTGAAATTGACCGGGCCCTGTTAAGTCACGGTCCGGCGGCTGGTCCCTGTTAAACGGCCCCACACCCCGGACGTTGGCTCGAGGACCAGTGGGATGGGCGCTCAGAAAAGAAGCACCCAATCTTGCTCGCGAGAACAATCTCGCATGGATAATGGAAGACTCAAGTCTTGCTAGACCCTTGATCGGCATACTGAACACTTTCTGTCCTTATGCCAGAGATCAAGAGGACCCTGCCGTCGATGTCCTTTGATATGTGATATGTGCCAGTGCCAGCTTTACTCCCAGATGACGTTACAGCAAGTAAACAAACCTGCTTGTGTACACATACATGCTCAAGCACGATGACATGTGCTGCTTGCGATCAAGTTGGTTGAGATGATCGACTTGTGAAAGGCTGAGAGCTGGGATAGCACCTTCAGCTCAACGGCTGGAAACCCGGGGTGGCGTCTTATGCCCAGTTATGCCCTGAATGGCGCATAATTCGCACCACCAACGGACTTGTACACGTGTGTGACAAGGGTCCGAGTGCTTCGGAGAAAGCTCTTCCCTGTTTCCCATCACATCACAACGCCTTCAAACTGCATTGCTTGCAATCCTTTTGTCACAGCTTTGCAAACCATCTGTGATTTCCAAGCACGTTTAAGGAATTCTCCAGCGTGTTTCATCACTTTACTTCAACGGCCACAATGCCCCTCTCCTCTTCTCTCCCCTCCCCCTTTTCTTTTTCCAACGGGCCCCTGTGCCCTGGTAACATTAATCCCAGGGCACGTCCCGACGGAAAGAAAAGCGTCAAGGCTAGCAGGCTGTTTGATTAATGCCCCCGGCTGTTGGACGACGGCCTCCCGCACGTACCAATTAGCCCACGAGGACCCAATGTGAGAACCTAAGGTTTGGGGATGAACGAGGGGCAAGCCCAGAAGCCGATTCATGCGACCCAGAGACAAGACAGTGAGTGTTAGGTCGCGAAAGGGCCCTCTGTAGGCACTTGCGGATGGAATTTGACAGCGCTACTTAAATAGCCAGAGTTTACGGTAGGTACGGACCTGAAAGATCGATGCGGCCTGAGGGCCTTTTGAAGAAAGGCCTACTGGAGCTGCGCCATTCATCTGAACTATTGTTAGGTGGTTACGGTTGCACGACGGTCAATCTTCAAGAGATTGAATCCAACCAGGGTGTTGTGGCGCGAGGCCACGAGAATGGCCGAGGCTGAGGCGGCAGAGCGAGCGCGTGTAGCGAGTTAGAGAACGCGTCTGCAAGAAAATACGCGTCTGCATTGAACTCGGTGCCAATCTCACTATTTACTTGGCTGATTGAAGTCAATTTCCCCCAACGAGCAAGCATGCGGGGAAACACTGCATTGTGATACCAATAAATTGTTCACCCGTGCAGTTAATATTTGTTCGACGCCTTCGAGGATATTAAAGGCATGAATGAAGTGGTGGTCCTGGGAGACGAGACAAGTTGGATTGCTCATCTCCCAGACCCTGCGGGCCTATCAATCAATCGTGGTCTACCGCCACCGTTTGGAGTATGGAGTAGTAACGTTCAAATTGCAACAATTTGCAGGCCGGAGGGCCATGCCCAAAAAGAAAGAAAGAAAACACGGGAAAAGAGAACGGTCCCGCACGGTGAGATTGGGCTTGGACTTGGAACACTAGGATGCTCATCTCTTTGCTCCCCGTGATTATGATAGCAGGTCCAAAAAGTCCCAGCCGGCAAATAACGTCTGTGACCGTCATCGCTGGTCGAAGTTGAAATCCTAGAAAGCTTCTAGGGGGGCCAGGGGGGCTTCCCCCGGCGGCCCTAAGTTGTTAACGTTTCTCATGTGGTTTCGTCCCAAATCTTCTGTCATCCAATTCATCAAGTGCTACTAATACGTAGCGAGGTTGCGAAAGTCGCTTCCATTTATTTGGGACCGCGGTATGGAGTAAAATGTCCCATTCCCAAGAGCAATCAAGAGCCGATGGGCTGAAGATGGAGGACTAAATCTCTCGTGATCCCTCTGGACTCATATCATTCGTCGTATGCCGCTTTTGATATCGGGCATTCTGGCCCATACCAGTGGACAGCCAGAGTTGAGAGGGCCACACGACACCATGAAAATACACCCTAAGGTTTGTTAGGTGTGCTCTTCTGACTCTTCTGACCCTCCCTAGGGACCTTCATTTGATCCATTCTCAAAACCTTGCACACCCATTGGATCCTGTGCGGTTGCTCTTGGATCCCAGTTTCATTCTTTGCCTGTCTACGACAATGGACATTTTATCGAGAGATTGAGAATCTCGCGTGTCGCTGTCTCCGATCAGATAATCTCTGGCGGGTTTCTTTCTCCCTTCGATCATCGTTGCAGAATATCCGTACCAAGATGCAATAGCAAGCACCCTTATGCTTATTTGGCTGCATGTCATTATCGGGAGTCTGTACTCTTATTTCCACCATGGAATCAGCATAAACCGATGTACCGGTACCTTACGACACCGTGACTCGGACTAAGTTCATAAGGCTTCGTTAACAGGTCATCTCCAGAGCTTCTGAAAGACTCCCGCCTGCTCCCCGGCAGCCCAGTTGTTCCCGCTGCCATGGGCCCTCCTCTCACTGTGCTGCCCATCAGGTCTCTTGTCAGAGTCCTCTTTCAGGGCTGCCTGGGGTGCGCGAGTGCCCTGACCGGAGAACGGGTACGTACCCGGATCTTGGCGTTCAGAGCCTGAACTGAAAGTGTTGCTTTGTGCTGGATTTTCCATTTCTTCGACAGGGGGCATTTAAAGTGGCCCATAGCTGTATCGTAGAGTGACATATCAAGCGGAAAAATCTACAACTGACTGGTGACGTGGATACATTCTTCCCAGCCATCTTTCTGCCACACAGCATGTTCCTGCAAGGTCCCGCCTGCAACGCACAAGTACTTGAACTTGACCTCCTAAACCCTGGACGAGTCTCCATTGCTTCTTTTTCCATGGATTCCCTGCACTCCACTGGCTCTGACTTTTTTTTGACTGTTGACGGATACCACAACACGCCCACTCCCAGTCATGTTCACCCCCCGTCTCGTCTCACTTGCGGACGCCTCTGGTCCTCTGGATTTCTGGCTCTTTTGGGCTTTTCTGGGGGGGGGAACTTGCTTGCTTCAGTATGGTGCTCGCTCTGTATCTTGTCTCCCTGGCTTTAACCACGTCAAGGCTCACCCCATGTTCAGCTCACCTGCATTTTCCTCTTGTTCTTCTTCTTCTTCCCCTCTCTCGCCTGCTGTTTGATGATGATAATAACATCATCTATTGAGGACGCCCGACTATCTATACCGTATTATTGAAGCATCGCATAATAACACTAGAACCATAGCGGGAAACTCTTCGCTGGGGCCTCTGGGTTACCTTGCTGAAGGACAGTACTCACTAGTGGACTGAGGATCCTGCCCCGATCGGCAGGTTCAAGCCACTCCCCCCTGGCCCTTGGCCCTGAACAAGAGCTTTCGCTCTCCTTTTCGTTAATATCGACCCTATCCACTTCTGCAATCACCCTCACTTCAGTCACTCCTTTTGCTCTTCTGGAACCCGGACCCTCTGGCGAGATCTCATCTCCTTTGATTGACGTTTATTCTCATCTCGTCGTCGTCTTGAATAATTCTAAACACTTCACTTACATCCCATCCCCTCCTTCTCGACCTCTCCCATCGTTCAGTTCCATTCACCATTCAACTTCGTTACCTTTAACCGCCCGCCACTTCCCCCTCATATCGATTGATAGCAGACGAAATTACTACTTGGGGACCGCCTTATTGCTATACAACTGCACACACTCGCTCCCACCGCCCGCGCCCACAGGTCCTTCATTCGTTCGCCGTCGTTTTCTAAAATCATTTTGACCGATCTGAATGCTCCGGTAAAACGATTCTAAGCTCTTTGAGAGAGCTTTCTGTCTTTGGATCCGTCAAGGTATATTGATTTTGTTGTTGGTCAATCTCGGGACCCTCCGAATAACATCGTACCCCAGGACCCCAACTCAATTCGCGTGTCACTGCATCTCGAAATAGAGTCCCTCAATCACAACCAACATCATGACTGTCCAAAATGATTTGACCCATCGGGGTGTATCTGGTCAACAGCTTGCCCTCGAGGACCGATTTGAAGTATTGAAGGAAATTGGTGATGGCAGCTTTGGTAGTGTCGTCCTGGGTAGAGTTCGAACGGCTGGTGCCAACGTTGCTCGCCGAGGTACAGTGGTAAGTCGATACGATGTGCATCCTTTTGTGTGACAGCTCGTAACCATTTCTGCAGGTTGCTATCAAGACAATGAAGAAGACCTTCGAGTCACTACAACCATGTCTAGAACTCCGCGAGGTCGTCTTCCTTCGCACCCTCCCTCAACATCCTCACCTTGTTCCCGCCCTCGACATCTTCCTGGACCCCTTCACCAAGAAGCTCCATATTGCCATGGAGTACATGGAGGGCAACCTCTACCAACTGATGAAGGCTCGCGACCACAAGTGTCTCGACAACGCTAGCGTCAAGAGCATTCTCTTCCAAATTATGCAGGGTCTCGAACACATTCACTCCCACCACTTCTTTCACCGCGACATCAAGCCCGAAAACATTCTCGTCACAACTTCCGGCCACAATGAATCTGGCAACACCTTCCGCCGATATTCAGCTCTCGTTACTCCTCCTTCAACACCACCCACTTATACCGTAAAGATCGCCGACTTTGGTCTCGCCCGTGAGACACACTCCAAGCTTCCCTACACTACTTACGTATCAACAAGATGGTACCGTGCTCCCGAAGTTCTCCTACGAGCTGGAGAGTACTCCGCACCCGTGGATATCTGGGCTGTTGGTGCCATGGCTGTTGAGATCGCTACGCTTAAGCCTTTGTTTCCTGGTGGAAACGAGGTTGATCAAGTTTGGCGAGTTTGTGAGATTATGGGTAGCCCTGGTAACTGGTACAATAAGTCGGGCAACCGTGTTGGTGGAGGAGATTGGCGTGAGGGAACGAGACTCGCTGGTAAGCTGGGCTTTTCGTTCCCCAAGATGGCTCCCCATGCCATGGACACCATCCTCCAAACACCACAATGGCCCACTGCTTTGAGCCAGTTCGTTACTTGGTGTTTGATGTGGGACCCTAAGAACCGCCCAACATCATCGCAGGCTCTTGCCCACGAGTACTTTGCCGATGCCGTTGATCCCATGCGCCCCAAGTCTTCTGCTTCCCGAATTCTTGGACGTAAGCAATCCGACCTCAGCCGAAGCAGCAAGGAGGCTGCTACCACACCTACTTCTGTCAAGCAATCTTGGTTCCGCAAGTCTCTCATCGGACGTTCTGAGAGTACCGACCTGGCTACCATGCAGGCCCAGACAAAGGACACCACTGCTCCACGACCCGCCGCTGTTGAGGCGCCCACCACAAAGGCACGACCCGCTGCCGGAAAGAGAACTACTTGGACAAATGGCCCTTCGAACGTAGCGCCTATGCCTATCCTTCCCACTGCGCGGCCCATCTCGCCGATCCCTGATGCTGTAAATGCCCGCGCCAACAACGCCTACGACGACTCTTACGCTAATGGACATGGCCAGGGGAAGACCAAGAAACTTGGCCGACAGCTCTCTGTCGCTTCAAGCACAAACAACTACACAGAAATGCATCGGCAACAGGCCGAACGGGCACTCAATGGGAATTCTGGCCTCGCCTCCCCTCCGAATGGACAGAAGGAGAGCTTCTTTTCACATCTCCGAAAGCGTGCGCGGCGGTTCTCAGGACGACATCAGACCCCCGTCTCACCCGCCTATGACGACGACCTCGAGGCCCAGGTTGGATGTGGCCCTTGGGCTAGCAACCGGTCGTCCATGGTTATTGACCAATCGCAACAACAGGCTCCCATTCCTAAATCCGAGGTCTACGAATCCCTGGACAAGGCCCTCCGAGATGTTCAGAACAACCTCGATTCGCGGCCTCCCGTTCCGCCCAGTCACCAGATCTCGCCTACCAGTACCCTCAAGCGACATCACTCGCTTCCTCAACACCAAGCCCGGTCAGTAGACAACTTGATCGGTGCTGCTCGAGGTGGACCTATCTCTAGCCGAACAAGGAGGGCCCAGGCGACACATGGTGTGCATCAGTATGAGGCTCCTGATGAGGAGGATGAGCTTCTGGATGAGGCTTTGACTTCAACTCAGCGAGCCATCAAGCGCATGGAGCAGAACTCCAACAAGCCTCTTAGACAATCTGCTAGCAACATTGGCTTGATGAACCCATATCCTACACCCTCTCCTTCAGCCAACGGTAACCAGGTCTTATTTGCCGACGGCCATGAAGCTGTTACTCCCACTCCACTGAACCTCAACAAGAAGACCGATAACCAGTACAAGTGGCCCACGCCACCATACGAGGAGAGCGAATGGGCAGCATCGGCAGCGGCCAGCATTTGGGCTGCCGGCAACCGATTTTAAGTGTCAATAGCCAGACACAAACCGTTACGATTACGTCCAGTGGCGTGGAAAAGTTATTGATATCGACTCGCATGGTCATGGTGTTTGGGTGTTCGGGTTGAGATATGTAACCCTTTTTTGATCTTTTTACCATTTTTGTAACGTGGGCGGTCCGTTTTGATTTTGGGCATACTGGCTTGACTATACATACTTTATTCCCCCTTCGATTCGGCACTCTCAACTTTTTCACCAAATACCCGGCCGGACTTTTACGCCGCCTTCTGCACATTATTTAGTATTATTACCTACCTCTTCGCCATCTCTCCCTTTTTGAACCGTTTGTTCTTATTCAATACCCCCTATAGACCACAGGCGAGCGCAGCCGCAGCAATCTGCTTGAAGCAATACCACATACCACTCAATCCATTTCTTTCCTTTGTCTCACTATATAAGAAGGGCGGAACGGAGTCTGAGGTGCTTGGGCTGAATATGACCAGCCATTTTCTTTCATTGTCATATCTTGGGTTATCTTTGCTTGAATGGACAAAAAGGGTCAAACAGGACGCCTCCTAGGAGATGGACAGGGTGACGGCCAGAGCCATCGTTTGCTTTTCGAGGCATGTAAAAAAAAAGTCAGCGAGCATTTCATTATATCCATCTTTTCTGTCAATGCATTGGGAGACTGTCAACCAAATAGATGGAGTTTTCGCAGGCCAGGATGCCAAACAGATCAGTTTGCACTTTTATGATCACAGTATATAATAGTTTACACGCCCCGGCAACAGGAGGAGGAATGCCTTGGTATGAGGAGGAACCTTGGGGTTAATCAAGAAAAATGATAAAACAATTTCTGTTTCATATGCCCTATGCGATATTTACTGTGAATTATCTACCCAATGGTGGATTTGAAAGATGGACCGTGGGCTTACTAGAGAATGCTGGCGGTCTCATTAAGTTGACAAGAAAGTTTCTGCCTCCCTTTAGTAGTGGGGGACGAAGTCAGAGTAGTGAGGCAACATTTGTAGGAAGCGGGGAGGCAGCCAAATTACAGATTCAGAGAAAGGAGATGAGATGGCTTGAGTAGTGAGCTCATGCTGCATTGACGTGCATGGTGTTATTTGCACAATATTAAGTTAGGATGAGCGAGCATAAGAATAAGCAAATCTCTTAGACTTTATGATATAGCTATGGCTCGGACGTTTGCCGTTAGGGTGTGATTGTTGTTAGCCACAATGTGATGAATGACATTGAGCTCGGACGAAGCTAAATGTGATATAGTCCAAACAATTGTTTCAATACAACATGACAGTTTCGATGAGAATTGAGCTGTTGGCTACCTATTGAGGTAAGTGAGATCAAGTATCGAGACGGTCACGTGTACGGCTAGAGGAATATCACAACGCTTACTACGGTATTATGATGGATGGACCTTAGGCAGCACTCAATTGTCCTGGTTAGCCAAGCCGAAAACTGACGACGAGCGGTGACTATTACGAAACGGAGACGATCTCTGCATCTTTTTTAAAACGTGGCGAGGCCTCTTCCTTTCTGAGGGTCTTTTGCGATTTTTTTATCTACGGTTTTGTTTTTTTGCGTGACCTGACGATAGACGTTTCACGGAGTGAGCGAGGCTGACTCAACTGATACAGACTGTGACAAGTCGAGGATCTAGCGACGATTTATTCTGTGGATCATCTCATCGAATCCTCAGTTTTACTGGATTATTCTTATTTCTTGGACCTCAATCTTTAATCTCTCATTGATATCTACATCATCCCACCAAAGCTGAACTGGACAACTCGCGCGGGGGAGGGGCAGAAGGATTCACTGGACTAATGGATGAGCTGAGCATTTATTATCAACTGAGAAACACAGCGCAACGCAAAGCAACTAGCTGCCCATCATGAGCCTCAACCTGCCAATTCGACCTAGCACAAGCAGTCAGCGCAATCGAGAGAGCCGTAATAACTACTTCAACAGCTATACCCCGCCAAGCTCGACTGAGGCTATCAATGGGCCTGTTAGGGAATTGGTGAGAGAGCAGACGCCTCTGAACGACCGCTTGATTGTAGGTGTTGATTTTGGAACTACCTTCTCAGGGTGAGTGCCCAGCCTAAAACACAAGACATAAACTGATATCTGTAGTGTTGCGGCTGTCTATACATCAACCCCTGATGATATAGAAATCATTAAGACATGGCCAGGCGGCAATGGAATCACCTCAGACAAAGTCCCAACTGAGATTGCCTACAACTTCCCTCCCAATGCACCACAAGGCACCGAACCAACTGTAAAATGGGGTTTCCAGTTCAAGCCCGAGGAGTCACGTCTGCGCTGTATCAAGCTCTTCCTCGACCGCTCTCAGAAACTCCCCTTCTACGTCAGCCCTCTCGACACAGCGGCTCAGCTCAAGCGGTTCAACAAGAATGTCGTCGATGCTGTGAGCGACTATCTAACTCAGATTTACAAGCATACCATGGATACGCTTACTCGTCGGTATGGCGAGTCATTTATGGCGTCGACGAAGGTTGAGTTTGTGCTTACTTGTCCGGCTGTTTGGAGCGATGCGGCGAAGAATACGACGCTGCAGGCTGCGGAGAGAGCGGGTATGGGGTTGAGGTCTGAGATTCAGATGATTAGTGAGCCTGAAGCTGCGGCTGTGTATACGCTCAAGGCGATTCAGCCGAATCATCTGAACGTGGGTGATAATTTTATTGTTTGTGATGCTGGAGGTGGTACTGTTGAGTAAGTGAGCCTGCCCCTTGAATCTTGCAACATACTAACAATCGGCAGTCTTATAGCGTATAAGATCATATCTCTGAAGCCGCTCCGTGTAGAAGAGTCTGCAGTTGGAACAGGAGGACTTTGCGGAAGTGCCTTCTTGAACTATCGGTTTGAAGAACATGTCAGAGGCCGTATTGGTCAGACTCGTTTCGACGAGATGAAGACCAAGAAGGGTAAGACATGGCAGATGGGTCTTCGATACTTTGAAGAGTTTGTGAAGAGAAACTTTAACGAGGATGAGCACCAAGAAGTCAATGTTCCGTAAGTATATTATGATACTTGGTCTTGAACTTACTGACCTATTTAGTTTCCCTGGCCTTCCTGACGACGAAGAGGCTGGGCTGGACTCAGGCTTCCTGGTTATGACAGCTGAGCAAGTTAAAGATATCTTCGAGCCTGTAGTTAAGGAGGTCTGCGACCTTGTCCAAGGCCAAGTCACGGGTCTTCGATCCAAGGGTGGTATTGTTTCGGGTATTGTGCTTGTCGGAGGTTTTGGTCAGAGCGATTATTTATATCGTCGACTGAAGTCTCACTTTACAAGTGCTGCTCCACCGCCTTATAGTGAGAGACCTACGCATGCCAATGCCAATGCTACACAGGAGACAGGCTCTATCGAAGTGATGCAGCCCGTGTATGCTTGGACGGCGGTTGTGCGAGGTGCTGTTCTGCGAGGACTGGAGGGCAACATGGTTATCTCTCGCAAGTCGAGAATGCACTATGGAACCTCGTATGCTACTGTGTACGATGAGGATAAGCATTCGGTCAGTGAGAGGTACTGGTCTCCGTTATGGGAGCGCTGGATGGTCTCCGACCGGATGCAATGGCATATCGCCAAGGTATGTCTTCCCCTTAAACAAATCTACAGCCACTAACGCATCGCAGGGTGAGGCACTATCACCACTCGCACCCATCGCATTCCACTACACACGTAACTTCCGCCCTGGCCAATCCCTCATCGTCACCGACGACCTGATAGCATGCGACGCGGATGAACCGCCTGTAGCATACACACGCGACTTGATTCATGTGTGTACTCTCACAACAGACCTCAACGCCGTTCCAAGGAGTTTGTTTACAAGATTGACGACGACGAGGGGCGTTGAGTTTGATAATCTGGACTTTACACTGGAGATGAGGGTCGAGAGTGCGGGATTGGGATTTGAACTGAAGGTTGATGGGGTAAGGTATGGAAGAGTTGAGGCAGAGTTCCATTAAGGGATGGGATATTGTGATTTAATGGAGTTGTCATTGGGTTAGAAAACATGCATATATATCTATTGCCAAGCTGATCTTGGCTCATTCTGTCTTTGAGTTTGGTGAAATGAGGGTTGGTAACGTCGTAGACGTTGGATGTCTATGAATAACGGTTTCACGGCTTCGCCACACTCCTCTACAGTCTCGTCAGTGTTTATCTCATCTAGCATATACTAAGTTTAACGTCGGGCTTGGTGCTGTTCACAAGTCGGCTTACCCCTTTGTTCATCGTCAGTACATGAGTGTATGTTCATGGAAGGGGGCCACGCGCATGGCCAATACATCATGTTCAGCTATTCCTTTCTTCAACTGTTCTCAGAAGAACACAGAACAAGCACCATGGCCTGGTTGAATTATCGCGACACAGCGATCTCATGTTGTGTATATAAGACCATTGTCCCTGATATTCAAGAATGCCTTCAACTCAGAATCAGAGAAAAAAACAACTCACATCAACCAACAGAACCACAACAAAATCACATCATAGATACGCCAAATCATTCAAAATGAGTGCCTTTCTAAGCTTCCAGTGGCGCAACGAGGAAAACGTTGGCGTCTTCCGCTCCTTCGACAACACCAACACAAAGTGCCTGGTCGCCCTCAGCTTCCCTTGGATCCAATGGCCCAATGACCCCCTCGAAGACGTAAACTCTCCATGGTGGGAAATCCAGGACAAAGCGCACCAAGAAGTACAACGGTGGAAGGCTAACCTAAGGGAAAAGCTTTCTGGTGAGCGGTACCGCAAACACATGACACTCACAAGTGTTATTCAAATGAATGAGCAGTTAAAATTAACCGTTGATAGTCTCGGAGAGGGGGAGGAGCATATGAAGTTGTTTTATGCCTTTGCGGCGGATGAAGTTGCCAAGTTGGATTGTGTTAGGGGGTTGGTTCTTGGGAAGGATATTGTTAAGTGGGTTGGAAGTGGGAAGGATGCATATCCTGTTCTGAGAAAGTCTAAGAGAACTACTTGAGGTAGGATAAATATTGAGTGTATAGGATGAAAGGTAAGTATGCTGGACATATATTACCTGTTCAACGAGAGCAATCAGAATACATTCATAATTACAACCATGGAGACCCAGGCATGTGAGTCTCAACATTGCCCAGACGCCAGCTCAGAGCGTCAGAGAAGTGAAGTCAGTATATTTTCTTGCATATATAATAGTGAACCTTCTAGCTCCTATGAGTTCTCTGCTCTTATCCTTAGATTCATCCTATATTATCTTAAAAAGAAATATCGCCAGGAGTTGTCAAACAACAGAACAAGTAATTAATTATAGCCCAGTTGTTATCAAGAGCTAGCCCTACTTCCGCAGTGATATATACTTGTTTTAATAAAAATTCATTGTTTATATCTGACCACTCAGAAGATACATGCCAAACACGTACGTCACTTGAAGATGGATTATTTGCCCTTCCACTTTTCAATGTGGGGCACAACCCAAGTATCACCAACTCTTGACTAACAATTCTTGATCTCTCATTCTTTTACACTCACAAACTCAAGATGACTTCTTCAGAACGTGCCTCAGCCCTCGTGAAATGGGCAACATCCAACGGCGCCCATATCAACCCCTCAGTGGAAGTTTCTCACTTGCCCGAGACAGGCCTCTCATTCCGCGCAACAGCCAATACATCAGCCTTTGACACAATCGTCAGCATCCCCTCGTCTCTCACGCTCTCATATGTAAACACTCTACCTGGTCGTGACGATCCTAAGCCCTTTCCAGCGAGATTTCTGGGACAAACACCACCGCATGTCATTGGTCGTTTTGTCCTCATCAAGCATTTCCTGTTGAAGGGAGAGTCTTTCTGGGCGCCTTATATACAGGCCTTGCCGCAGCCTGACGACCATGATTCGTGGTCTCTTCCGCCGTTTTGGCCTGATGAGGATGCAGAGTTATTCGAGGGGACGAACATCGAGGTTGGCGTTACAGGCATAAGAGCCAATGTGAAGCGAGAGTTCAAAACGGCATATGATCTCCTGGTCGCTGAGTCGTGGGAGCCTGAGCTTCTCAAGCAGTTCGCATTGCCTTTGTATCAATGGGCCTACAGTATCTTCTCCAGTAGAAGCTTCCGCCCAAGTCTTGTTCTTGGACCAGAGGATCAACAGCTTCTTCCCGAAAGTGTCAAACTAGACGACTTCTCTGTTCTCATGCCGTTATTTGATGTGGGAAATCACGATATGGCCACCAAAGTGAAATGGGAGCGCGATGAGAAGAGCAATAACTGCAGTCTTCAAGTTGGCAAGGCATATCAGGCAGGAGAGCAGATCTTCAACAACTACAGTATGAAGACAAACGCCGAGCTACTGCTTGGCTATGGCTTTATGCTGCCGGAGACGGAGGAGTTGCACAATGACTATGTTCATGTGCGCAAGCGTCAACCTGCTCAGGGTGAAGCTACAGAAGAGTACTACATCTCCATACGGCCCATCCGACACGCCAGCTCTCTCCTCGCACGATCCAAGCAGACTATCCAACTCGCCGAGTCCACTCCCATACTCGGAGCGTTTCAACATGTTCAGCACGACATGGTCTGGGACATCTTCTGCACCCTCGCACCACCCGAACAACGTGCCCAACTTATCAATGAAGGCTCAGAGCAAGAACAACGAGAGAAGTTCTTCAGTGGCCAAGTTAGTGAGGATGGACGAGTATTTTTGCAGCAGACGGCGGCTATTATTCAGCACAAGGTGATGCAGGAGTTAGAGAGGCTGCTGGAGACGGATGTGGAGGTTGTGGGTGGAGGAGATTTGACAAGGAACCAGCAGCTGGCATTGGGTTATAGGGCGAGGTGTAAAAAGGTGCTTGAAAATACGCTTGAGGCTATGGATATGGAGGAGCTGTTTGGAGAGGAGGAAGAGGAATAGATGGTTGCGATTCATGAAGTTTCACGGAACTAGATCGTGGATTAGATATGATAGAGGCCCTTAATTGCATCTTTCAAAGTGCAAAGATCATTCCGAGATATACACCGAGATACGACTCTGGTTATTTATAGGTAGATCAAAAATAAAAAGTTGATTTGTGTCTGATGTGCAGTCTTTATCGACCGTGATACAAATCTCTGTTCACATTGGTCACCACCTTGTCCAGTCAGAATTATATACATCTCCACTCTCTTCCTCCTCTTTAGGCATCTAAGACTATCATCTCAACCTCTTAACAACCAATCTCTTTCTGCATTTCAGACCAATTCATATCTCAACAGAGGTTTCTTTTTTCTCGCACAACTCACCCTACCCCGCCATCATGACTGCTTCCTCGCCCCGCAAACTGCTCGATCTCATTACCGACATGGACAAGTAAGTCGTCCTATAGCTCTCATACTACATCTAACAACTTCAGTGCTCCTCTGGACTTTGAATCAAACTACAACCCTTACTACCGCCTCTTCCTCTCCCCTGACCCCCGTCCACATGGCTTCATCCTCCCCGCTACAGTTTCTCTCATGCCATGGCCCCCATCCTTCACCATCAACCACAAAAACCGCACCGTAACCCTTAGCGAGCCAGCATCCAGTTCAACACTCACAGAGCACGCAAACTCCGCGTTCCAAGAAGCTGTTGATAAAGCCATTGACGACGATCTGTTTCCTATTCTGCACAAGGAACACAGTGAGTACTTTCGTGTAGTCGGTGCGAGGAGCTTCGTGCAGGTTGAGAGGTTTGCATCGCCTTTGTTTGGAATTGCCACGCGCGGTGCTCATCTGACGGGGTATGTTCGTGGGCATGATGGAGAGATCAAGATCTGGGTCGCAAGAAGAAGTCGACATCTTTTTAGCTATCCCGGCCTTTTGGACAGTACTGTTGCTGGCGGTGTGAAAGCCAGCGATACGCCTCTTGCGTGTATTCAAGCAGAGTCCACCGAAGAAGCCTGTCTTCCACCAGATCTGGTATCATCGTGTGTTGAGCCTGCTGGAGCGGTGACACTGGCGAATATCAACCCGAAGTCCAAGCTATTCCACTCGGATATTATCTACGTTTTCGACCTCGAGATGCCGAGCGATGTGGTTCCTACACCGGGAGACGACGAGGTGGAGGAGTTTGTGCTGATGGAGTGTGGAGAGGTGGTTGAGCGCATGTTGAAGGGAGAGTTCAAGCCTAATGTTTGTCCTGTCATGATTGATTTCTTGGTGAGAAGGGGATTTATCACAAAGGAGACTGAGAGTGACTTTGAAGAGATTCAGAAGAGGTTGAGGAGGGAAATCCCTGTGCCGACGGAGTCGGATGTATAATGTCGACCATTAGCAACGATAGGGGATGCTGCTGCTGTGGCCTTTGATAAATCGAAGCTGGGAGACTTGCACTTGAATGATAATAGGGGCAAGCGATGTGAAATGTAACGTTCCTGTATTGTAGCGCTCTCTGTCAACAAAAACGTACCTTGGAACTCCATCATCTCGTCGTTGATCCCACTATAGAGTTGGCGCTCTTCACCATTGTTGTGTACGTCAAACGTCCACTCCGACTACCCAACAATCTATAGCCAGTGGATGTTTGTGTGTGCAAACAAGAATATTTGATCATTTGATAATTCCACAAACCCCTCTTGTTACAAATTTGAACAGTTATATACTTCAAAATGATACAAGACGCGGGTTAGTCACCCAAGTATTGTTAGAATATTGTCCAGGGTAGTCAATCTCGTAAGTGTAAAATGTTTAGCGACACGAGGCGAGGTTCCTTCCCGAACAGTTAAGTACACTTCCCTCCATCAGCCCACCAAAAATCCACCTCACTCCCCCAAATTTCAACCCGCAAAAGAAAAAAAATCAGCCAGCGACAACTATAACCGATAACAAATTCTGCATATTACGACTCTGAATCACTGACTCATCTGTCTCATACTTCACAGGGTACGGTAGGAAAACTGATATTGCAGGGCGGTACTCTTCTTTGCCTGCTGACCTTATTCGACCCCGCCTTGACACATCAGACGTACTCTGCTTCACGCCGACTGAAGCAAATGAGTTGTTTGGCTTGCACTTGATGGCTATAAATCTGCTACGTTCTCGCAAGTACGAGACTGCAAGGCAGGTCTTATAAGCCGTCTTCGGTTTCTGGGTAATTTGCACCATTTTCAGATCTCTTCGTATCGCACTGCCTCGTCTTTATCGTGACATTCTCACACAGCGTTCATTCAACTCATCCCCACTGTCTCCTGTCTCCCTCTGTTATATACACTCTCTGATTCACTGTTTCTCTTCTCTCTTCTCTCTTCTCGACCTGTTCAGGGGAGTTGTTCCTTGTATTTTCTTCTGCCTTCGAAAACAACACACTTGACGCCTCAGGACCTTACACCAAAGGCCGATACGAACACCCTCCACTTCAGCACAAGGAACTGAGTTTGTTCATATGCATCCAAAATCTCAAGTTTTTTTTCTTCGGCAGGCCATATACTTCTGTCTTTGACAGGAAGCAAGACTATTGCCACTTCAGAAACTCGAATCGCTTTCAATCATCTATTGGCCGCTGATACGTTAGCAACGCATCCAGAGACCAACGTCTTACATCACATCAGACAACACACCACAACGACATTGGCTCACTACCCATTCATTACCTATGAGATGGATTTTACATGGACCTCGAGATACTGATCGATATGCGCCTCATCAACACCCAGCCGTGCCCTCACAGTCGCTCAAGCGCCTCCTGCTAGTGCAGCCCAGCAACAGTCGCTTCATGATTGCTCCGACACATACATCACAACACAAGTACACTCAATAACCCAGTGGGATAACGAAGTTCTTTTTCGCTACTTCTAAGCCATACATTATCGACAAGCGGCCTTCGGATGCCAGCTGCCATCCAAGTTCACCTTGACGGGTAATACCAAGCAACCACGCGTTATCGATTCTCCCCAGTTTCTCGGGTATCTCCCAAAATGTGTCACCCTTCCACCAATCCACCTCGATGCTTTCTCGCGCCAGAACATATCTGTGTGCGAGCTACTGCCTATTGATTCCCAAAGGTCGATATTCGCCTAATAACTATCACGACGTCTTCATTACCTATTCATCAGGCTTGGTTTAATGTCTGCCTCGTCCGAGGCGGCATGCTTGAGGTTTTGCCAAGCACACCACGCCACCCCTTTGAGCAAGCATGACACCTGGTGTAGCCGTGCGTGCGGCTGGGTATAATGGTGACCCATGCTCTCCGGTCGACGAAGCCACCAAGCTCCAAAAAGTCATACAACTCGTACAATCCATCTGTCAATCCGCCGACATGTCTATTCCTCCTCCGAGTCCGATTCATCACTGGACTCGGCGGTCGGCGTAGGAGCTTGCAGCACGGGTTGTGGATCTCCGGGCTCTTGGCCAGGTCTGTATAGATCACGAAGATCACGAAGCTGTGCAATACGCTCCTCCTGTTCACGAGCACTCATGGGCTTGTTCTTTTTGGGCTTCGCCGATGTGGACGACGCCTTTGTGTGCTTGGGCGGCGCTGATCGGGATACCTCTGGAGAAGATGGCACGTTGGCGTCCTTACCAAAACCGGGTAGCACCTTCTTGCACAGTTCCCAGAGCTTGAGGAGTGCCTCGTTGCTCAGCTGGTCAATGTCCAGCTCCAGCTCTCCATCGGTGTTTTCCTAGGGGCATCAATCAGTACATGGATATCGTTTTAACAGACCGGGAATCAACTTACATTCTGGCCTGTATCCCGCTTAATGATATCGATAGCACGGTCAAGTTGTGCGCCGTCAAGATCGTTAATGGCAGAAGCGATGGCATCCTTGTCCGCAGCTGTGAGCGTCTTCTTCGTTGCCTTCTTGGTACCACTGGGCTTCTTGGGATGAGCCACATTTCCGCTAGGCTTGCGAGGGGCAGATCCACTGGGCTTAGGTTTACTAGGCTTGCTGGCCTTCTTGGCAGGCTTATCCGCATGCTTTGTGCGGTGCTGGCTGAGAGCCTGTTTCGCTCTGAGAAGGCTCTCCTGGACGAGATTAACGATGCTCTTTTGCATTTGGATCATGCTTTCATTGGGCTGGTCCGCACACAAAAGATCAGTGAGCTTCTCGCTTTCTTCTCTCATTTTAGTCTCCAGGTCCCGGACTTCCTTGCTGTGATCGACACTGGGAGGAGCTGCCACTTCATCGCCATCAACTTCCTCTTCCTCTTCTTCCTCGTCGCTACCGTGGGAGGCGGCAGGGGCGTGAGCTTTGGCATACCTGGCCAACCAGGCGTCCTTGTCTTTCATCAAGTTGTTGTAGTAGTCCTCCAATTGAGAGGCTACGTACGAGACAGTATTGCCTTGATCGACAGTGCCATTAAAGGTATAGCAATTGGTGAAGATCAGTCGCACGGTCTTGTCAAAGTCCTTGACATTGGTAATGTCGCCGTTCTTCAACATGCGGGATACCTTTCCAAGATCCATGGGTTTTTTGATGATGGAATAGTAATGAGGGATGTTGAGCCCTTCCGCATCAACGGGTTCCATGAACCAGTTGTTGATGGCATGGTTCTTGGGGGACATCAAGTCGCTCAATACCTCCTCAGAAAACTGTAGCTCAGGCTTCATCTTCTTACGCGAAGGTTTGGTGGTGTAGTCGATATCTTTGGGCTTGGGAGCGCGGACGGTTCGCTTGGGACGATCGCCCTCGGTGGCAGATGACGCACGGCGCAGTTCAGTGGCTCCGACATTGGCTTCTTGAGATCCAAGTCGCGGTTTTGATGACACACTTTCGGCGGCGGGACTAGTGCCGGGCCCGACAGATGGCTTGCGAGCGGCGGAATCACCTAGAGAGCTGATGCGCGACTCGCGAGGAGGCTTGGGCTTGGGTGCTTGCTTGGGCTTGACTGCCTCCTCCTGTGGGATGGTAGCAACTTCTTCCCAGATGCTTCGAATGGCATTGAAGGCAGCAGCAGTAACGTCGTGCAGACTACCATTGAAGTTGCGTGTGTTGTTGTACATGAGAACCAGGTCATTCTGGAAATCGCGGACCAGAGCATAGGCACCATTAGCATCACGCAGGGTTCGGTCAATCTCGGACAGGTCCATAGGCTTCTCAATCTTGGCCAAGTAACTCTCAGCGAGCTGGGGCCACAACTTGGAGACAGAATCTTTGAAGTGCCCACCAGCCTTTGTCTTCTTCACGCGTGCCAGCACCTTGCGAAACTCGCGTCGTTGGAAAGGAGTGAGCGTCTGGTTTATAAAATCGCTTTCATTCCATCTAGTGAGGCCAGAGAAGCGAGACTCCTTCTCGGGTGATGGCTCGGCAGGTGAGGCTTCGGCCTTGGGCGCAATGGAAGCAGCGTCGGCAGGTTCTTCAGATTTAGGTTCGGTCTTGGCTCGCTTGGGAGCTGGCTCGTCTGTGGTATCGTCCTCACGTTCGCGTGCGATTTTAGAGCTGGCAGAAGTGTCTCCAACTAGGGCATCTTGCATGGATACCTCGGTAGAAGGTTTGGGTGCGTCGGCTTCGTTGGTATCGATAGCCAACTGAGACAGACTGGCAGGTTGAACATCAGTCTCCGAGGTGGGAACTGCGGTATCGTTGGAGGTGGGCGCCTTGTTATCTGCTCCGTCGGCCTTTTCAGGAGCGTCGGCAGAGTTCTCTGTCATATCGACATCTTTGGACTCTTTTTCAACCGCGGTCTCAGCAGGCTTCTCATCTTCGGGCTTGTCGGTAGGGGCAGCATCTGTCATATCGACATCCTCTGCCGTAGTACTGGGCTGATCCTCTGCTAACTTGGAATCATCTGTCTCCTTTATCTTATCCTTACTCTCCGACTTGTCGCTTGCCTTTTCGACTTCATTCTTTGCTGAAGCTTCGGAATCGGGCTTCTTTTCATCGCCAGGTTCCGCCATCTCGACGTCTTTGCTAACACCGTTCTCTACCGGATGATCGTCCTTGTTACCATTTACTGGCGCAGATTCAGGTGTCTCCTTTGGCTTTTCAGGTGTCGCATGACTGATAACGATAATGTCAGCAAGTGCTGAGGAATGGTGTGCGCGTGTGCGCGATGCATCGCAACCAAAAGGTACGCGATGACACAGGCAAAGAGAGCATGCCAGCGCAACTGAGGGGCAACTTACCCGTTGACTTCGGACTTTTGTTCCTTCTCTCCTGTGGCATCGCGCGACGTAGAATCGGGAGCGGGAGCATCGGGGGTTGGCGAAGCCATAATGGCTGGTCGCGATAGGGCGCGTCAATACAGGGATATTTTAGGTGGCTCGTGGCGACATGAAAGGGCGATGCGCACGAGAAGGTGAGTTGAAGATTATCGCGAGTCGACGTGGAGTTGATGCGCGATGGAGGTGGTGAAGTGGAGACTTTGGAATGGAGGCGCGTCGCGCAGTTGCGAACTTGAAATGGAAGGCGGGGGGTCGCGATCTTATATTCGCAGTTCCTCTGATTTTTGGTAGCCTAGTGGCAAAAGGTAAGGTACCTTAAGGTAGGTGTAGGCGACGGCAACAGCAACCAAAACCGATGTCGTAGCCCGTGTGAGGTAAGAGCCAGGCGAAGGTAAAAAGAGGAGTAAAGCCGGAGCAATGACGCTGACAATGGAAATCGAACGGCTGACTTTGCGACGGAGGTTTTGCGCGTATAAGAGCAGTGCAGCGCAGTTGCAGTACAATACAGGGTAAAGTACGGAAGAGGAAGAAGAAGAAAGAAGAAGGCTAGAAATTGGAGAAAGAAAAAATGACTAAGCAAAAGACGAAACAAACGGTTAAAGCAATTCAAGCCAAACCTATTATTGATTATTGTGAAAGCGAATAAAAGCAAATTGAATGGCGGCGAGATAATATGTATCAGGTCGTGTCAGGTAAGGTAGGAAGGAGGTGATTTTTTGGTGGTGATCGCCGGCTTCGAGAACAATAAGAACTGAAAGGAGCTCTTATCGTGATCGGAGCGCGGAAGGTGCTTTTTGTGCTTTGCCGTAACTGAAAAGGTGCAGGGTGGTCGCCAAGAGCCAGTGAAAGCGCAGTGCAGTGCCTTTTTTTTTTTTTTTTT